>JAAAKL020000342.1:0-15614 GCA_010016065.2 Carybdea cf. marsupialis auct. non (Linnaeus, 1758)
ATACGCGCACTGCCTCAAAGTCTTATCGCAATTACTGACACTCGCAGGAAAATATAAACGTAAACATACATTAGGGTATAATCTGCTCTTCCTGTGACAAGGCAATACTGTGATTAAGAAAATGCATCGTACTTCGCTATGGCATTATGTTATTTGCATGCTTGAGGTCGATGCATGCTGTGCTCAGCATTCCGCAAACTGCAAATCCACAACGATCTACCTAGCACCACCAATGATTCCTCTGTAATTGCTTTGTCGACTGCAGCGTTGTTTAGATTTCTGGTTTTTCCCTTGCAACTATAAGCTAGATTCATTACCACTCATGTCGAATATGTCCTTAGAGTTTCGAGTCTAAGGTACAGCTCCATACAACGAACCTCGAAAGTCAACCCCGTATAACTTGGGTTCCGTCGATATCTGTTGACGTTTACACATTATTACACTGCGTGGTCTCAGCTGTTTGAAAAACTTTCAAAAACTTGAAAAGTGACAACAGTATTTCAACAGTTTTGAAAGGCCGATAACCATTTCATATCAAGACTGTCCACTAAAGGAAAACCCCAAGAAAGCATTGTTCAAAGACTCACCTCTTGAAATACGAGATCCTTCAACTTTGCAGACTTACTTCACGTTGCATAGATTTTGGATCATGAAATACTTCTCCAGGTAGCTTTAGATACAAGATTTACATTTATCAAGATTCGGTTTTACTAGGAAATGAAATCGTGCATTGAAGTGAAAATTTTCCTGCAGTTCAAAAGCTGGTGACGTGACGATCTGGGGGTAATATCGTTAACGAACAAGCGACAGGAAAGGGGGTACTTGACAACCCTGCAAATTTGACATATTCAAGACGACCTTTTGGTAACTTTGACAAGATAGTGATAAAAGATGGCATAATTACCGATTATTAATCGAAATTTGACAAGTTGACATAATTGACTAATCACGATTCAAAACGAATTGATATCAAATTGCAGGCAAACGACCCTGACGTCAGAATATGTGTTCGCTTTCCCCAAAGTATGCTGACCGCAGAAAGCTCGGAAACTCGATCCTCTCTGTTCAGTTGGAAGTGTTAGTGTCGATGAAATTACCTCTGATACAGACAAATATTGCGCTGCCTCGATAAATGCTTTCAGATTTGCGCGCAAAGCCGTAAAACAGTGTCGTATGATCCTGGTTGTATTGAAGTTCCATCGATTTCTTGATTATTCTCTTCAACGAAATGTCAACAGCATGTCTGCAGGCCTGCAGCGATCGCAGTTGGATCTGGCCAAAGAACTGGGTGAACAACACTTGGGGTAGAAGAAGCACTCAAATTGCTCGCTTCTTATCGCGTTAGGAGAAATCTTCGCGAAGGTCGGAAATGGACGATAAAACGACTGATTTTTCAAAAGTGTTTCATCGATTTTATTGCCCATCGATTGGATATTTATTACCGAAGCGAAAACAGCCTCGAAAAGGGCTTCATCGAGGATTGAGCAGCAGTAGCTCATGCAATAGTCCTTACGATTTTGTAATTTCAGAGTCACCAATGTTTAGCAGGAACACGAAGCCAAGGAAAATGGCTAGGAGCGAGCTTCCTCGAGATTGCAGAAGCTCAGGCTCGGATAGCGGTATCGGATCAATTAAGGATAGCGATTTGGTAGAAATATGTTCTTCGCAGGATCGTATTTGTAAGAAGTCAAGTATTTCAGTATCAGACAATCGAGACTCGTGTGGTCACGAGGGATTTTCAGTACGTACGAATTCATCTTCGAATTTGAATATCAGCAAGTACAAGGAGAAGAAAAAAGGCGAGGAATCATGTTCGTTTGACGATGTATTTGATAAAGACTTAGATTACGATAGTGACAGTTATGCCTCGGTCACATCTAACGCAAAAACACAATGCACGAGATGTGGTTGTATACCCAAATTTTCATGGACACGAAATCGAGTGCGAAAGAGCAATTCCTTCAGTCGGAAAGCCAGGAGTAGCACGAGTTGGAGTCGTACTGATAAAGATTCAATATTTAAAGAATTTGCTAGTAGATATGGAGACAGTTGTTCCGAGGATGACGACCGTTGTTTATTGAATGTACTTTACGCGGATCATATCTGCATTGATTCAGACTTCTGTAACCGTAAAAGCCTAGCAGCGTTAAACGGGCATTTGAAGAATCTGATCGACTGTATGCCCCAGCCGTGCTGTGATAAGGGGCCCGAGAGAACGAATTACTCCAATTGTGAACTGGAAAAAGCAGGCTACATTCCCTATCGAAGGAATGCAGTTTGCGAGACATCAGAAGAAAGTCGAATGAAATTTTACCACGCGCTTTGCTCGTTCATGACACTTAAAGCACTTGTTCGATATGATTTCCTATGAACAGGATTTCGTTAGAATTTCTGCGTTGATTTTGTAATAGTCTGCAATTCTACGGTCGGCATGAAGCGCGTTAAAATGTGGAAGAAAGCGTAAATGGCAATAACAAGGCATGATTAGTAAGTAGCCTTTGCAGAGGTCACCCAGTTTATATATTCATTCCATGACACTATTAATTGGGCGTCTGTTTCCTAATTGTAATTTGTAGTTCCTCTCTGTTGTGTGTTTTGTGTATTCATGGATGTTTAAACGTTTTAACGTTTCGTTCCGTCGTACGTTTTGTTTATGTGAGTGCAATGTGCTTCAGTTAATATATGCCATCGCTGTTCAATCCTTGGATAGCAACTGCTTTGAGATTATTTCCCCTAACGTTTTTAGAATCAACGTCTACAGAGCGAGAGCCTAATTCCTTGTACATTGTATCGACACTCTCGCCACTGTTATTTTTCACTCGTGTATCATATTTATTGCTTTACAGCCAAGAATTAGCATATTACTACCGTTGGGATTGACTTATTGTCATCCCTAACTAGAAAGGTTAAACCTGGCGATCGATAGCGAAGCCAGACAAACTTAACTTCAATCTCCGCACGCCCTGATGTGGAAGAATCGTATACCATCCCCATTGTATTTTAGATGTAAAAGTAGAGAAATTCTTGAATACTCCCTATACCTATTTGTGGGCCTAAAGTGGGAATATTCATATGTGCATTAAGCCTCAGAGTTGGTACATTCATGTTTCTGCTGTACTTAACGTAGCTTAAAACTGAAAAGAGTAAATATCATTATGTGGAAAAGCACTAGCACCTATGATGCAGTGTAATGAATGAGGGTTCAGAAAATGTTTATTGAAGATTCAAAGTTGTCTTTTACTTTCGTAAATCTGGCTTGAGACTGTTGGCAATTCGGCAACAACCTTTAATTGCTAGTGAAGGCCAATAGTTGGTGCAAAGTTTAAATGATTTGGGATAGGGGTTACATCACTTAGATGTCTAAACCATGGCAAGTCCGAGTAAACGGCAATGTAGCAGCAAATCAAGCAACATCTCAAAAACCAGAAAAATATATACTTTCAGTGAAATAGAAACGATGTAACCAGTTGACAGTAGTTTTACATATCCATACTCTACCAACTTCTCAGAAGAGAAAGCACAGCCTAAGCCAGTCTTGTGCTGACAGGCTTGTTTCTACTAAATCGAAATGGTTTTGCATGAAACACTTGTTCACAGATAGAAACGGAGAATCGAACAAATTTTAACGCGCTTTGTAAGAGTAAACATGGAAGTTAGATTAATGAAAGGCCCCGTGCAAGTGTTGATGGCTTCATTTGACGCACACGGCATACCAGACTTAAATCCGCCTGGTCACAATTGCCGTGCGGCTGGTTTCCGAACTCGACAGTTTTCGTTTTCAGTGGTTACTGAGAGCTAAAATGTTTTTTGACTGTTTCCTGATCCGCAGTGGACATCGCATGTGATTGATATCAAAACTTACTGTGTCTAGCCATGAAAAACCTGCCCCTTCCTTTCGAAAACGATCCCGAGGTTGCTTTGCTTCCTCAAATCACAGGAACGGCTTTTGTGAATTCAGACCTGATGTAACTAAGCTTTCAAATTTGTGAACAGTTATTTTATTGTCTTTGTTTGTTTCGAAACAAGACGCCACCAACAGGACAGAGACGTGGGGAAAAACAGGAAGAATTGGGGTTCCACTGTAGATGCCCCGGCGTGGTCCCCAGTAGAATGGCTTCCGGTTTATTTCGGTTTAGATTTGTTGTGTCGACAGTTATGCGATCCTGATGGTCACCGAGACAAGCAAACACCGATAAACGGCATGCTGGAGACACGAGTGTAACTGTTCCATGCTGCTATGATATGGCCCCAGTGTATAATTAATTTTATTACCATTTGGCAACAGACGCATGGGCATTGTGGGGGTCGCTGGATTAGAATACGCTGTGTTTTAGTTTGGCACTTAAGTGTTAATACCTGAACAACAGAGCTTGATCACAGCAACTATGCAAATCACGAAGATGTTATCGAGCCATACGCAATCTCGCGTCAGCATGGTTAACACAATTTTCATGTAAGAGCCGATGTGCCCTTACCTCAAGGACATTAAACTCTCTTCACACAGCGACCCTGCTTTGAAGGTCTCCGGTATTCGAGAGCCTCCGACTTGAAAGAGAGATTCACGTAGTTGAACATGGATTTTTTGGATATATTTTTCAAAAATGGCACGCGAAGGGCAACATTATTTTAATGGGTGGAGAGGGCAGTCTTTGTGCGGACTTGAATCCCTTTCACAAAGTTCTCTGGCCGTTTTTATAGAGTTGATACTTGGAAGAAGGGGAAACATGGGGCAGTGTTGCTTCTCAGACTATCCGATTCGTTACCCCATATCCGCTTACCTGATACCTACCCTTTTATTCCCACCAAAACATGGTATTTATTTTAAGGTTATTGTAGTGGAGGGATGCCCACTCACCCCTCACTGTATGAGTTCTTAAAAAGTCACAAGACTACTTACATCAAATTTTGCACGGTCCATTGCGAATACAGGGGTTCTGATACGAGTTACAATTTCTGCGGACAGCCTTGTGCTGCATCTTTGTAGCAAATCAACCTTGTTTAGGCAGAAAAGTGTGGTTTTTTGAAGATAACCCTTTTACGGAAATGGAATCTTTTCATTCAGTCAACTTACTTATAGTACGTTGTTTCTTGGTTTACAGATGAAGAACCCTAGCCCCCTTTCCACACCCCTTTCGATTCCTGACCCCGTTTTCACACCCCTTTCGATCCCTTTTTCTAAAACAGCCGTGTTGGGCCATGCTTTACGAACGACGATTAACAAAGAGAGCAAGGGAATCAATGGAAATTTTCAACAAGGGTGTAAAGATGGAAATTCTGATTAAAATCACTTGTCGCAGATTCAAATCTTATCTGATCCTTTACATGCCAAGCATACCTACCAAGTATTGTTCTCGAAATCGAAGTTTGAGCATTTCCCCCTTAATTTCCATATCGATGATCCTAACCATATATCCAACTATTTTTAAATGTATCATACGAAAAGCAGTCATAAAGAAGCCCTTTTGTAAGCATCTACCCCAGCCTCTCACATAGAATCTCTGGGGCCTAGCAAATACAGGGACGGAAAAGGAACAATGTATGTTAAAAGGGGACAAGGATCACAGCTTGCTGTTAGAGTAGTAAATATTTCTCAAGAACTGCAATATCTATCTTTCATGTGTCAAGTGTCAAGACCATTCTTATTTATTGTGCCTAGAAACGGGGAAAACACTTTGAAGCCAAGAATTTTGTGAGATAAGGATTAAAAACTGTTATAAAAGAAATGGTAGTGGCATGCATGCTGGGCATTGGTATTAGCTCAGTAATTAAAATATTTTAGCAATGAAAGCAATATTAAGAACTACATGGATAAGTAATCGCCAAGGGGAACTGTGCAAGCTTGCTAGCGAAGTTCGTAGAATTTGCAGAAAGCCATTCACCCTCTAGAAACTCGGGTTCAATGTCTGCGATGTTTGACCGAATATCAACATGTTCAGGCCAAACAGTAAACGATGGCATGGATAATGCTGAAATTTTCAGGATTTTTCTTTGTTGTTTGGATAAACAGGCACCATTTTTTGCAAATGGTTTTCTTTTTGTAGATGAATGTGTGTGTGTGACTTGCGTATCCATACGCTTTGTGTAGATGCATGAGGACTGCACAAATAATAGATTATCTAGAGGCAGGGGCACGATGGAAAAAAAATTTGAAAGGCTCTTGGGTGTAGAATTCAAATTATAACCTCAGCCCCCTTTTAGCGTGCTCTAGTGAAAGCCGAGTCAACCAGCCTAGATCTGCGTAAAGGGCGTTTCAGGAACCTTATGGATAGACTGACATTGACACTGAAATTATGGCAGGGAGATATTGTTATTAGTATAATTTGTTTCTGTTTTAAAGGACTTGAATAAAGTGAACATTTTTCTTGTGTGTAGGCAAGAGGATCTATGAATTGGCTTCTCTTGATCAGTGGTTTCCAACCTCTGGGACACGACCCTATATATCGTGGGGTCATGAAAAGCAGAATGACATAGGCTGGGTTCATATGGTTTCATTGAGTTACAAAGTCAAACCGTATGACAAAGCTTTCTCAGACGATTGCACACTCTTTCTCCTGTTTCTAGAGTCCTTGCAAATGCATATGACTTTTAATTCAATGGATGGCTCTAACTTTTTACTTAGGAAGAGGGTATTAAACAATACATGTATGTTTTAAGATATTATAGTTTTATGGCTAAAACGTACATCGAGCTAAATCGAGTCTGAATTTCTCCGATTTTAGGAGAAACTGCTGACTAAAAGCTCTCCCCTGGGGTCCATATATGGGACGAAGGGAGGGGCTCTTAGACGTCATCAACGACAACGGTTCTTTTCTGGGGTTATAAAGCCTTTTGTAGTTAGTGAATGGGGTCCTTGTTTGCAAAAAGTTTGAAACACTGCTCTTGCTTGGTGATGGTAATCCCTACAGTAGGTTTGCTCTTAATAACATCGGTACAAAGCATAAATGCTCTTTATGGAGAAACATTACAAGTATATAAGTATGAAAAGGATATGATTACAATTATAAGCTTCCTTTAGCCATATGTTTTGAGGGGGAAGCGTTACATGACTACTGTTGCACCCCTTAAGATGATGGCACTAATAGTATCTCCATAAAAAGGAACCTTTCTCTATCAGACCGGAAGATATTAGGTGAAATTTTTATTTGGATATTTCTAGCCGTTTTGTGGGGTTTATGTGTAAAACTTTTAAACTTGTTAAAAACAAGAACCGTTGAATTTGGAGTGAGGTTAGTTCTTAAATGATAGGCTGTTTTATGCCTGAGGTGTTCCGGGTTTGTTTCCAATACAGATACTTGTTATGGGCCGCCATGGTTCTTATGCAATGGAGACGAGGGGGAGGGAAATGGATGTACAACGTGAAATATCTGCTATTTCATCTCTCATGCAATTATATGGGACGCAAACATAAGGAAAATGTACCAATACACCTATCTGATACTGAAGACTTGTGTACCTAACAACCTTTCTTTATCTGAAGACCTCACAGAAGGAGGACCTTGGTTTGATCTTAGTGTATTCTTAGCTTGTATTTAATGATTCAATTAATGTTTTATTCAGATTGGCCAAAATTGTCATACAATTTATATGTATTAAAAAGTGGGGGTTTTTTTTTGCAATACACCCCCTTTTTTCCCGTATAATCAACGCGTAAGCCCAGACATTCCGTCAAGTCTTACATTTGATAAATTGTGTTTGACTCTAACTTAAAGAGCGTTGTATATATTTGAAATTGATCTTGATACTTTCGCACAAAAAATAGTTCGTGCAATGACTAGTGTCAAAAGGTGGGTACCCTATTACAAACCATTCTCTATTAGAGGCCTTTCATCAATAGGACATATCAAATATGCTTTGCGTTAATTTTTTAGGTCTTTTCAGGAAATCCTTCGTTATTGCTTCGAAAATTCTTATTTACTTGGACAAAACACGGAACGTGACAAAATTCTCTTATTTACAGAGTTTTTGAATAACAAAGCTTAAGGGGAGACTGAGATACTGTGGAAAAAAGCCATATTTCTTCTCCGAATAGATCTGATTACTTGGCCCAGTGAAACACTTATTCGAATTAATTTTTTACTGAATGACAGCAAATAAGATTCGTGAGATGGAAAACATTCGTGTCCAACGATTTGAAAATTTGTTTATTTAAGCACCATGTCTACCTGATAGGTTACATAATGCGGTAAGGGAGGAGGGGGTGAATTTCTCTCAACACGATATATACTATTGGTCTCACAAAGTAATACTACCTTCACTTATCATTTATTTGACATCATGTGTACATCATTGTACGGGAGGTGTGAGGGGTTTTTTCTTGATATATCGTAATGAGTTGAGTATGATATCTACTTACAATAGCTATATATTTGTTATCTCCTGCATACGTAGTCATATACGAAGGACTTTGCCTAAACCTAATGATAAGTACCTCTAAAATGTACTTGAAATGGCACGATGGTAACAGCTCTCGTTGACATGCTTTACTTTTGTATTCACCCCTTACGGGATGTTGTAAACGGCAACATGAAATGGAAAGGGTTTTCAATCTTTTAAGTCAAAGATACGAAAGAAGAATGTTATTACCAAATATAACAAGCCATTTTTGAGATGTCGAAGAAGTGGATTACCAGGGGATCACCCATCTGCTTTTCTGTTAATATGGCAATGGGGCAGCCTTGTGCATCCTCAAAAATATCCTATCGGTTTAAGTCATTTTATAGCATCTAGCATTTGGATATCCTACGGGTTTTGTTTTTGTGCCGTCACACCTAGTGAAAAATTAACATCCCATGATGCCTATTGTAATAATGATGCCTATGTTCAGACCCATAGCCTATTTATGTAGCTACTGAAAGTTAATTACGTAAAGAGAGAATAACCTCATCAAATACTTCCTAATTGCGTTTTGTTGCAAGACATAGGCAATATCCCAAGGAAAGGAGATGTTTGTGCATTAACCCCCGAAATCACGTGTTGTTTCCATCCCAGATTATCATTGGCATATGTGTAATTTTCCCCTTCCAACAAAGTTGTATAGAGGATCTCCTTCTTTAGTGAGGATGGCCCTGAAGCCCCTGGATAGTTGTATTTAGTAAAGTCAAGGCCCCACTAGTTACAATAAGATGGCCAAATCATCTGCTGGTACATCAGGTGGTCGATAGTGATTCGTTGTGGTTGACTACTGCGATTTTCAATAAATTTTGGTTGTATTTATTTTGTGTTGATATCTGTCAATTTAGTTTTGGGGGTGGAAAACTTTTTCTGGCTTTAAAACGGAATAAGCAGCAATAACTACCATATTTGGTGACACGCCCCCGCTATATAAATGTCAGAAATTTTTCGTACTTAATAAAAGAGGATCAGCACCAAGAACAGTGACTTTTTAACAACTTATCACTTAGCAATGAGACAAGCAGGATGGTTGCCCAGATCAACATGAAAAAATTTCTCTCGTTATGAAAAATCACTGTGCAATTAATTGTGCTTTGGGGCACACAGATGGTACGAGAAGGCGCTTTAAACTTCCAATCAGGTACATATAGCCATGTTAAGGTTGTTTGAAGAAAGAATTACATGAAAGGGGAGCATCACATCCCATAAAAATCAAGCAGTTTGCTGCTGTGCCCGCTCCCATGAACCTATAAATGAAGATTTATTTTGTTTTTGTTTTTGCTGTTCACTGAGAGTGACACCATATGATATGTTCAATTTCTGGATAAATCTACACTGAAAAGTCACCTTTTATTATACGTAGAAACAGCAAAAGAGCCGCATTTAACACCTCTAGTTAAACTATGGAGGCTTAATACAAGTAGACCCACCCTTCTTCCACCGAAAATGATCTAAGTTGGCTTGCAGCTATTTATCAATCTATTTTGCCTCACTTTCATGAAAATGAAATTAAAGCCGAAGCTGAAAAGCGCCAGCGGGGTTTCCCTTCAAATAACCCATGGCTACTTTTGTTAATGAAAATGCCCCAAATGGTGTTAAACCCACTCTATTTTTTGACTCATATCTGCTCTTGTTTGAACAGATACGTTGGCTTTGCGAAATGACATACTATGAATATGGTCGGAATGAAATGTTTCATGTTGTTTGGGACAGAAATTAAACGTTTTAGTTTGTGTGTGTTTGTGTCGGGGTCTCCTTTCTTTTCCATGTTTCATCAACACTTTCTGGAAGCATTTCGAAACCAAGGCTGTTTTAATTGGATTATCTGATATTTACCCAAAAAGAAACCAATCTGTGCAAGGGCTCACAGTAATGATGAATGTTATGGGCAGACTGCGAGCTTGGAAATGCAGTGAGAAGTCGCAAAAAACCTAGATCAATCGATGTAAGCCCTAAGAACATCCGGGCCAGGATTCAGGGTCAGAACGCAATATCTGTACATCACGAATTCATGCTTAGTGTAAAATGGCATAGAGTCAAGATCGTTGCAAAATGACACAAACTGCTTGGTCTAGCAGTAATATTGAAACAGACTACAGATGATATGTGTCTTTTCACTTATCCATACTAATTGATCCCCAATTGCCAATAACAGCGAGTTCCGGTGGTGGATTACGTGCGTCGCTTGCACTTGAGCGAATCAAGAACCTATGCGCCAGACGACGCCTTGCCACTTGTCTGATTCTCAAACATTCGTAAACAGGTAGCAATAGCATCCCGCTCGAGTTGTTTGGTTTTCGAAATACGCGATGATAAAGATCAATCAAGAAATAAACTGTACCGCGTATTTGCCCGTTTTCAACAAATAGCCCCTAAAGTGAAAAAAACAGGGAACGACGGCTTTCCCGCCTCCCAATTCTTTGGTATTGGAATATGGATTCAATCCGAACAATCTTTTTATGTTGCAACCTTTTTAACTGCAGTAGTTAAAGAGGGGGATGCTTTCTTCTCTAAAATCGTGCATCATAGTGCAAAAGACCTACCCACGATAATCACAATCAGCTTAAACAATATCAATAATCATAAGTGCTGTCATCAATATCTGCAGTCCCTTTGATCTTAGTTGAGTTTCAAAAATGGTGTCATTTTCATAGAAAAAGGATGATAGTGAAAAATGATAGGGCCCATAGACATCGAGTCACGACCTTTCGTGTCTCGATTCAGATGTACTACTATTAAAGTACAGCCCCTTGAATCCGTCTGAAACGAATTATACTTCCAATTTAAAGAGCTTTCAAAGAAAAGTGAAAGTATCTCCACCGAGATTATACTCTCTAATTCCCCTTTTAAATAGCACCCCGAATACCGCCTTGCTTCGTCGGAAGCCTTGTTTTAAGAAAGGTTCGACCCCCGCCAGCGCCGAATGCATTCATATTTAGTGGGTTCTATACTATGTATTTCATGGTTGCTAGTGCGTCTGCTTGAGTACGTATGTATGTAAATATATATATTTAAGCACTCGAAAGAAACACTAGGAATCATGGAATATTTATTAGCTACAAAAACATGAATGGATATGGTACTGGCGGGGATCGATCCCCGCAAGCATCATATCCTTTCATGTTTATTGATTTAATATATATATTGATAGATATGCAGATTGAGTGTATATATACATATATATATATATGTATATCCTCAATCTTGAATAAGTTGTTTGTAGTACAAAACCTCAGGATTGCTCTGAATATAGAAGACATATTCAATCTGCATCTCTCTATATTATATATGCGGGATATTTTAGTCTATACCTTTGTACGCATGTCTATATTTTATCGTAAGATTTATTATGACAATAATTCAGACTTTTAAAAAACAGTGGGTGTGAGGTTGTGTCGTTACGATAGATAAAACCACTGAGTAGGGATGTAATATAATAGGAACAGGGCTGTTTTGCTGGACGTAGGGGTGACATCTTACTGATATTAGGAAAAATATCGGATAGTGATTGAAGTCATTGATCACTTATTAGAGTACTATCGCTATAAATGCCGAGCAGCACGTAGGGATAAATTCTAAAGGTTGCTCCTTTTGAGAGCTTCTCCTGTCACATGATTCTATCTAAAAATACTATACACTTTCCAATAACATTTTTAATTATGGTACGGTTGATGAAAGCGACTAAAATCTTTTCTCTCAAGTGGGCCACATTCAGCGGATCCCACCTGTATTTTTCATATTTACTCACCCTGATTTCGATAAACCTTCAATACACATTGCATTAACTAAAAGTTTAAAAATATAACTGCTTATATCGATACTGCCGAAACTCGACTCTTTTACACAAATGCTAACAAAGGAGTAGGATGTGACTCTACAAATCCATTCCCTCTTATTCCCTTCTGCTCAATGACAGCAGCTTTTAAGCCATTGGACGCGACCATTTGGTTCTTTACGCAACTTGTTCCTGTTGATAAGAACAATGTTTGCTGCTACGATCCACAGGAGGGCATCATCGCGTCTGCTCACCCTTTGATGACATCTCAGCAAGCATGCATCGTTGGTGCAAATTCGTGTTTTCTTGTATCACCTGTTCCTAGGTCTCAGTTCCGTATGCACACGATGTTACGAACTGCAACGACAGGGTTGCGGTCCATGGCACCGGTCACTGGGGCCAACGCGAAATCAGCCCACCTCGAGCTCACAAATACCCTCATTGAGTCCTTTAAAACAAACTACACTAAAGCTACATGCATACTTCAAAATTTTAACAAGGGGAGCTCCAAAACAGAATTTTGTTATGGGGGCATCAGAAATTTCTTCCCTTGAAAGTCAAGGCCACACGCGACGTTTCCTTAAAACTAGGGAAAGGTTTGTAAACAATAATAAATTGTCGCAAGTCGCAAGTAAAAACACACTAACATCCGCAATAGTGTTCTATTACTTGTTTGACATTCATAGCTATTTAAGAATTTATCCTTGATTGTATAGAATGATGGCTATTCTTTTGCTCACAAATCTTAATTTCCTTCCATCCCCAACCACCCAATAATCTGTCGATTGCCGAATTTCTCAACAAGATATGAAGATAAAATTGAAACATTTTAAGATAATGACATCATTATTTGAAATTACTTGATCTTGCATCATTGATTGCATTTGACGTCATACGATAGATTACGGTGCGATCATTCTACAGTGATTCTGAATAAACTACATCATTTCCCAAAGTAACTAGTTTACCATAGGCTACTATTCTCCGATGCGTGTAATAAATATATAAAACTCATTAATAACACAAAATAAACAATAACCTTGACATTTCAATATCATCTTTTCCAAAATTTTGAAACCGAAACGACAAGGAAATTGTGGATTTTAATGAGTTATGTATATAACTGTGTGTGTGTCTGTTTTTGTGTGAAAGCGTTGAATGAGTATGAGTTTCCTATGTTGTTGGAGGCCTTTTTTTACTGCAGGCCGTAGGGAGAGCTGCCTCACCAGTCGCACCTGGATCCGATCTTATTAAGTGCAAATGAATGTGCCCCTCTTTATCCTGTTGTGTGTCTCACATAACTCTTCAAAAAGTTGTAATGACAAACATTCAATGTTCTCCTTTCAGAAAGTGTTGCAAAATCCTCAATCGATATGTCACACTTCCTTGTAAGAAACAGAAACATTTCGGTCCTGGTTAAACGCACATTTAAAGGCATCAGACTCAAGGCCAAAGTACTTATATAGCAACAGTAAAGCAATTAAAACCTCCATGACCATGTGTAAACGTAACATATTGACGAATTCGAACTTTTGGATTAATGACAAGAGAACCCAGCGTGTATTTCCTGGAGAGACACAGTTATTGTACAAGGTGCTGTGTGATTGATTACCATCCTGTTGATGAGATGTTAATAGGGCGCAGATGTCAACTATCTCATATACCGCAGGCCTTGGCATAAGGCCTTTGGAGTGTATTTTGAGGGAACCGGTTCTTTGTGGCAAGGGTCGAGGCGAGGAATAGCAAAGAAGAGCATATTTGCTGATTGCGTTTAGATGTTTAGGTTTTTTTTGCTTCTCTTGAGGATCCTTTTTTGTTTTATGGCACCATGTATCATATTCTGTTAAAAGTAAACTACAGGCGACACATCCGAAATGCAAGTATTCTTGCTGCCTTATCACAGCAAAGTCCTTCTGTACTTAGTTTGCTTTTGTTTTAAGATGCTACAATCGTCTAGAGGATGTTTTCTATTGTGTTGTACACTGTATGTAGTTATGTCGTCTGGTAATAATGTCTGCCATTAAGGTCTAACCGTTTCATCTCAAAGCGCACAGGGAGGCTCAAACTCCCCCTATTATTTAGCCTCTCCGACCCAAAATTTTTAGCGGCCCTTGTGGAGACCAGCATGATAAACAGCTCCACAAGAAATATTTAAGTTGAACTACGAATATAGCTTGAGAAAAGGTGTCAGACGTAAAATGACTTCTCAGGAAAACGGGCGGATACCATCAATACGCTACGAGGCCAATGGTGAATATTCTGGCTTGAAAGTATTATTTCTTTCTGGAGGCTAACAAGCAAACTAAAATATATGGGTACTATACGTGGCTCAAGTACAGTAGAGGAGGGGCGAAATTGAAATCGTAACGCCAATTTAGCACCTTACACTTGTTCCCACTCCTAAGTTTCTTGTTTACAGTGCAGGAAGAGAAATCCTTGGTAATGACTTTAGACCTTCAAAATGTTACCGGGAGTGGTTTGAGATGGATGCTAATACTTTTCCTCTCTAAAAAAATATAATTATTCACTAAGATTTGCGTGATAGTGCATATATATGTATATGGTCCTTAAACCAACCCCTTGAAGAGAACAATCCAACGTCTTTTATAATCAGCACTTTGATAGTATGATTGCATTTGGATTTAAGGAAACTGTTATTCTTTTTGCTAGGATCTCATCTTTACTTTATCTTTACTTTCTGTGCCTTTCATCCTACGGAGTGAGTACCTCTACAACACCTTTATGGTTCATATCAGCGGTAAGCAAAGAAGAGCGGAGGACCAAGCCCTTCACTATTTTCAATCCTCATTCTATGGGATGTTATGGGGGTGTTATAGTGCCTCTAAACCTCCAGTAAGACCTACGAAAGTAGCCTATGTATGTCAGGAATATAACAGTTGTTTGTAATTTTATTTTCAAATGCCCAGTTTTAACTGACATTTACACTTAAACTTCTGCCTTAAATAATCGTTTCTATAGGAATATTTTTTCATCTCAAATATCATGTGAGGTGTCAATATGTGACAACGAATAAAATACTGTTCAAAGTGTTCCTAAGTATCGCTAGGCTTAGTAGTTTATGGAAAGAAAAAGATGGACACCGCCTCGTATTTCACATACTGCCTCCAAAGATGGCTTAGAAGTTAACTTCCTCTGGAAGACCTTGCAGGGGTGCCAAGGGTGTGCTTGGCGTTTTCATAAAGCATGGCTAACGCCATTTTTTAAAAAGTCACCCCAACTAACTATTTCCAGGGTACGCCTGGTCAACATTCAATGGGCGTGGCTTCTGGGACGACTCGTCCCCTTCACTTTTCAGGATGGGGGAACAACAGCTACTTTACCCCCCCCCCCCCCCCTCCCCCCTTCCTCCCCCCCCCAAAAAAAACCCCTTGGTCCACAAAAAAAAAAAACATTACCCTTTATTCTCCTCCTTCACCCCCCCCCCCCC
>JAAAKL020000342.1:15624-45154 GCA_010016065.2 Carybdea cf. marsupialis auct. non (Linnaeus, 1758)
AGGGGCGGCCCGGTCCACATTGAATGGGCGGGGCTTCTGGGGCCGCCCGTCCCCTACACTCTTCCGGAGGGTGGAAAAACCCCTACTGTACCCCCCCCCCCCCCCCACACACACACACACACACACATACACACACACACTTTTGGGTCCAGAAATATAAAATTCTTCACGGTTTATCCTTCTCCTACCCTACCCCACATTCTTACAGCGATCTGCGCCCATGCTATGGGTATCTCTAAAAAGTCACCTGCGAAGATAAACTAAGATATATGTCCTGGCGAGAAAATTTAATTCCAGACGTGATTCTCGGATGGCTTAAGCATCCCCTTCAGCAAACCTTTAGTGTCATCATTGTAATTTGCGGCTCGCAGCAAAGTGAAAGCAACACCGAGGCATTTAAGTAGCAGTCCACATACCAAGACGAAGGCGTGTGTGAGCGCAAAGCATAGAAAATGATGTGTCTCGTTAGCGATTTTTTCTTTGACTTAGATTTGTTAAAAATGTGTCTATAGGGAGAAACTGGAAGTTCAGAGTCCTCAAAGATACCGATATAAACAATCGGAAATCAGCAGTGCATCTCTTACTTTGAGCAAACATCAAACGTGGCCTTTTATTGCGGGAAAAGTGCTCGGAAAGTGATAAGAGATTTAATGGTATATGAGAAGGCTACGCTATGTCTGATGAGACGTAAAGTGAGCTTTAGCATGACCGCAAGAGGCGAGGATTAGGGGATGCAACTGAACTCCTTACGTTAAATGTGGCCCTTCAAAAATGGCAACTACCTTTTTGTGACCTGGGATGTATCCCTTTTAGTAGCTTCTGTCTACTCCCCCTTTGTACCAATAATATCCCACCCCTGTATTACACAAAAACACACCCCCATCCTTACAACAAATACTTAATATTGACTTACGACCACATCGCGAGTAAATGTTGGGAATGTTGGAAGAGTTGAACGACTGTTAAGAGCTACCTTAAAAGATTTATCTTATCTAACGTCTTTGCCGGACACTGGTCACACTTATTGGTCAGAGACTTTGCTATTAGCTATTGTCTAAAAAGAAAGATAATTTAAGGATAGTAGATGACTGTACGCCTATACCATTAAAAACGCGTAAAACATTTACTTCTTGTTGACAGAAGAGCGGCTTTTTGGTTTGTGTGGCTTTCATAGCAATAATTTAGATGAAAAGGTAAACCCACTTGCACATGTTCTATCATTAAATACTCTCCAGACGAACTACAAACGATGCTGTAAGACATTCACAAGCAAAGCGATGGCACCAGGGAGAGACGTTATACCATGCCCAACTCAGATGCCACAAGTGGAAGCGCTTTCAATACGTTGAATTCCATTATGCCTAAACCAATAAACTAAACTACCGTTAAAGCGCAATGTTTTCAATGAACTCCCCAGGTCTAGCCTACGGAAGTAAAACCTGGTTGCTAAAGAACACCCAACTACAACAGCTCGTAACAACAGTGAGGAAGATAGAAAGATGATGGACCTGGCTCTGAAAGATGGAAAGAGAGCCAGCTGGAGTAAAGAGCAGGCAATGATAATAGATGCTATTGACCATTTCAGGTTAACCATGCACAGATGGAAGGGACATCAAGCCAGAAGGAAAGACAATACGTAAACAACCCTCGAAATTACAGCGGACCACGAGGTCTACCACAGACGTGTTAGGGACCAATTGTAGCAGAGTCGCTAGAGATAGAGGGCTTGGGAAGCATCTGGAGAGGGTTCCTCCACTGGGAGAGACTAACACCCTGATGACGATAATGATAACTATGATGATTAAGATAATGATATTTATAAATCAAATAGATCCTCTTGATAACTGTCAGCTAATGTCGGATTTATAAGCAAATTCTTACAAAGTTCTGAATCAGCTTTTAGAAACGACTGACTAATTCGATGACTGGTCATAGCCTTTGGTCAACTGTGCAAAATCATACCATGTTTACGGCCAAAAGATATCTGAAACAGATTAACGCTTATGTTAATAACAATATTAAGCCATGCATGTACTTATGGAAGATATCAACCCTTGCCACAATTTCAATCATCAGGCAGCAGAGGGTGCAAAGCAATAATCTCAATGGAACGAGTCTGTTCTCCATCAGCTAATGTATCCCTACATTACTGTAAACCAAAGGAAATGAGTGGCCCATCTTCTGTTGAATATCCAAGTTTATTACTTGTAACAGATTAGGTCAATATGACATTTTTTGTATCCGCACGTCTTTTCTCTTGTGACTCTGACGATTTCAGCCTCGGTATTTCTAAAAACATGTTTTGACAAAAGAGCACACTATTCGATGGCGCTCTAGCTATCATGAGGTTTACGCCAGAGGTATAAAATCTATAGGTTAACAGGTAATCTTTGCGATCCTTCAAAAGTTAAGTGGCCAGAAGTGGGTGAAAAGTACAAAGAAGAAAGTGAATGAAAGGAAAATCAGTATGTATAAAATTGTTTGAAACACATTCCAGGTATGCGAGGACTGAAGGGTGTAAGCACTATACATTCTTCGGTACTTTACATTGAAGATGACTTTATATTCCAAGGATCCATGATGATTGAAGGTGGGGAAGTTGGAGACGTTATGAATGAGGGTTCGTAGTTTCTACAGAAAGTGCTGGTCAAAAATGAACTGGTCAGTCCTACATCTACTTAAGTTAACAACGAGAAAATAAAGATCCTATAGGTAACTTTAAGTTTTAAGCATAGGTGATGAATTAGTTTCCCATTCATTTCAAGTCTACCTCTGCCAAGGTCGCATCTCCTTTTCTCGCCATTTTGGTCTTTACTATCATAGATGGATTAATAGTACCGCCCAATCACAGGCAATAACCTCCATTCAGAACCCGCGAAGCTCATCATCTTATGAAAGCAGTGTTTTCTCAACAAGACATTTGCCAGTGACATTTGTGTATGAAGTAGTGTATGCGACCGTTGCTAGTTTGCTAATAAAAACGAGTCATTTTCCCAGGAATATCGTTAACTTTGGACCTCGATGCTCATTGAATTAATCCAGAGGAATTAAACCCAGCTTGAAATTTTCTTAACGAACAGATGTTTCCTCTTTTGAAATCTCTGTGTTGTTTTGTTTCTTCCATTCCTCTTCATTCAAACAAGGTTTACGTATTTCAAAATTTTTGAAGTCCTGTAACGATGTTATTAACAGACTTATGATTAGAAATTGAGGTATCTCAAACTATTAGCATTATAAATGTTATCCCGAGTGGCACGCAAAGATTTTGAAAAATACCTCTTTGGACAGTTGTGGATATCATGCGGACAATTTAGACAGCAGTCGATGCGCAAGAGGCAGTATGGGAAGCAGGCTCCACGTGGACATTTGATGGAGATGTAACTGAGTAGTATTTATCTAAGTAATACCTCTCAGTGGTTTTAAGGTGAATAAAGTTTACAAACCGTAACTAGAACTTGACCTTATTTCATGTTTTGTTGTAAATTGTTAACACGTTGCTACATTCTTCTGTATATGGTAATGTGCGGAGCCACGTGACATTAGTTCCAGGCTCCATATGCTAGTACAAGGAGGGATTGGTGAAGGGATTGGGAAAAAGACTAGGCGAAGGGTTGAATGCGTATGAACAAACTATGAGTTTGAAATGTAAAGGAATGATTTGTGATTACTTGTAAGTGTAAATAGATTCTTATGTTTTCATGAACCACTGGCTGTCTTCATTGATAGTACTCTGACCCAGGTTAACAACATGTTTATTGCGGGCGTCGGTCTGTAAAACATTTCTCAAACTTAAAAAAAGGGAAACAGCAAAGTGGTATACTACTTCGGTAATGCTTTAAGAACTTTGAAAAACTCAGAGTAAAATTCAGTTGTAAAGCAGAGTTAATATTCCAAGAGGAAGATAAAAGGGGGGCTTAACAAGAGAGTGAATAGCAAGAGGGTTTAAAGAGATTCTCAAATTAAAACATACGATTTTTCAGTTCCAAGCAACATTTACTTCACTTAATCCTATCACATCGGTAACTTGAACCAATTGTAAGAGTCACCCATTAACATCAAGTGTCTTTCTAATGTACCAAATTTAATCCAAAGTGTTTCCTTCAAGTAAACACATTACACAGAATTTTCTGCTGTGTATGCAATTTTCAAAAACAGACGTAGTTCTTCCAAAGAAGGACTTTAAACCCAGTAACTATAAACTGATCCCTTCAAGACATGATTCTCTGTTCTTACACTGTTAAGAAATTCTATCAGAAAGTTCATAGTACGAAATTTTGTTCCTCTCATCAAACGAATTTTATACTTCGTTGTATATTCTTTCTCTGAAATAAACTGATAGATAGCAGATTTGGATATCCATCTTTTATGTACATTCTTCATAAATCCATATGAAAACCTATTGAACTACCTTTAAATAATGTTTTAAAGTTCAGCCATCGACCCATGCCGGTTGATAAGGAACATCAAGATTACTAATACCTTTCGATACTTAGGATCAAATTCTTAGGGCGCCAGGTAAACTTTGGGGTGGAAGTATTGAATTTCCTGAGAAACATGAAACAAAGCCTTTGAAAAGCAATTTTAAAATCGTTAAAAATAAAAGCGAACCCTAAATACTTACAGAAGGAAAAAATCTCAAGTTCTAGGATATTTAACATCAATGAAAGTAATTTCACTTACGTTTGAATTGATTTTCCAGAATTTTTATTGCTGGACGCTGGACGCTGGACGCTGAACGCTGTTAAGAAAATGTTATCATCACAAATATTGCTACTTTATGATAACGAATGACACCACATTATGTTCCAAATTTGCTTGAAGTTTTTCTCACAATCAATACATTTTATTGTAGGATTATATGCCTAAATATTGGTGCATTGAGCATTTTCCATAGTCTAGCAAGACTGATTTTCACTATGACGTCAGCACGAGACGCCAGACAAACGGTAATTTAAAATACTGTATGTGTACTGTAATTTTTAGGAAACACCTGAAAATGAAGTTCAATTACACAGCACGAATAACAGCCTCCCGGTTAAGTACATATATATGTACCTGTATACAGAGGGTTATTAGTCTTCACCTGAACGCACCAAATTCGTACATATCACATACAAATTTGTGTCACTTTACAATTCCGACTTTTAACATATTGATTGAGACTAAAATATTAAATGCTTTCTTTAAAGCGTATTCTAGTAATTCGCTGACAAAGATGTGTTGTTCTAAATACTCGTTGAAGTTTCGGAGGGTTTTGCCGGTGAACAATAGGGAAAGGAGGTTAAGGATATGAAACAATTGGCCGCATTTTAAATTAATTAACTAACTAAAATATTATCAAGGAGACACTCAACCTCAAGTCCCTAGAAGGCCATGCTCTAACTATTTGGACTGAAAGCGCGCCATCTAAAGTTATACAAGGAAGTCTGCAATTTTTATAGTTTACTGTCCATTCATAACAATTTAATATGATAAAGTAATCTAACAACTTATGCTTCATAACATCATAACTTATGATTTATCGTCCGCTTTTATATAATAATTGCATTTGCATTGTCTAAACGTTAGTCTAGTTCATGGATGAAGAAAACTGAATTTGATATTATGACATTGCTAACATCCGCAACAGCAGCATCATCCACAGCATCCAGGATATCGGATGCGCATAAATTTGTCTTGCAGTATGGCCAGGGACAAACATATGATGGCGCTAATGACATAAAGGGAGGGAAATCTGGCTTAGTGACCGTTAGCGAGTGGCAAACACAGACAACTTTCACAAATTACCATTACTATTCGAATAGCCTTAGATTACAACAGTATGTAGTATAGATGCCATTTTAACGCACTGCATTCCCCTTTACAGGGGCTGGGGTGGTGTCCATTTAAACCGGGCTTGTTACTAGAGCATGGACTCCGTTAAGACCGCATGCCCTCCCTAGCATCACCGATGGACTCGTCGGGATATAAATCCTGACCCTCTTGAACTAAAGGCAAGAAACGTATTCACTAGAACACGGCGCCTCGATAACAATGAGGAAAAAAATAAATGTACAGTGCATTAATCTTTTGATGCACGTATACTCAAAAATGAAATAGAATTGCTCAATACCATCACGTACTGTATTGCCAAATGCAAACACTCGTTTCGATAAGTTAATAAAAATGGAATGACATCGGTGCGAGTCAGTGGTCTTCCGCTTTCTGCAAACTTCTATTAAATGGAGTCTTTTAAGTAAGCTGTATCACCGACCGATAGTAAGCCATGGAATATGACTTTGTCTATGTGAATGAACAACGTTAACTTGGGGCTATGAACACCTGTCTACATTTCAGCGGGAGGGTAATGAAAATACACACATACAACGGCCTTTCAATTCTGTAGATCACTTTTTTAAAAGGTGAGAGAAATACCGACCCGAATGGAAAGAAGATAAGCATCAGAAAGGGACAGGGGGTCAATATGATAGATGTAATCAGCCAGTGAGCTCATTATACATGTCACGTCCTATAACAGGGTACAGCTAAGAGACATCAAAGCTCAAGTGTTTAATTCACATCCTTCCAAGCTGGCGGCCAAATGGACATACATAATACCAAAACGAACAATCTATTTAATACTTTATCAGGTATTTAATTCTGCAGTAAACCACAGTAAACGCCCCCTCAGATTCTATCAAAGCTACAAACATAAGAACACGTAACGTAGGCCTATTTTAAATGGCCTGGCAGCACAAAAAAGTTGCATCCGAACCTTACCTGAACTGAATCTAGAACCAAACTGAAATTAATGAAATGGAGTGGTTATGTAATAATGGCAGCTCGTGAAATCTAGATTAAAGGCATTATCGGTAAAATTAATGTAGATGGCCTCAGGATTGTATCCTGCAATATATAAGTAACGTATGTTTACAAATTTTGATGTAAATCTGTTGTATGGCATGTATCGAGCTGGCCTTGTTACTCAGTTTGTGTTTACGATACGATGCATATCCCAGTTATGACAATGCCAATTAATTGCTGCAAAGTCAGCAAAAATTTCAAGCAAAAAGGATTATAAACCAGGTCAATAAGGGAATACATAGCAACGTTGGAAATGTTGTGTTCACTGCTCGATGGTGAGTAGTCTCATCAATGCATGTGAAAAAATTGATGAAGATCAACATGTTGTACTTTGGAAGGTTGAGCTTTGCAGAAACTCTTTGTTAGTGTTCTGTCAGGAATCAGCTCCTCGATCCTTTTTTCGTAAACAAATTGTGGTGCTCTGCTCATTCTCTAAGTACCTATATGTAACATTATATTCTTTAGTTATCTTAACAGAAACTTGTTATTTAACCACGTTTATTTCTATACATCCCAAACGTTTCATGTGCGGCGAGACACAAATCGATATATACATAATGTATCTTTTCGAAAGGTGATACGTCAAGTTCTGCTTGAATCTACGTTCTCATACATCTCCATCTGAATACAGTATTTCTCTTGAGACACCAATACATAAATAAGTAGTAAAAGATATCACTAGATACTCACTAGTGATATTACGAGATAACAGACAGCAGCTTCTTCGGATATCTTAGTTACTCCGTTTCAAAGGAAACGCTGCGTGTTGAGATGTGTAGCAATGTAAATGCCATATCTTGTATAATAGATCAATTATGCACTTGAAACGTCTCTGGCTTAAATTGTTTATTCATATTGCCTTATATCACCCATCTAATTCAGTCCTAGCTAGACCACCATCGATTACCATCAAGCATCAGAATATTTATACCCATATTTATACCCGGCCTGTGGCCGGTTGCTTCAACACTAAGTATAATACACAGTAAAAAGTACAAGGCGTATCATAGGGTTAGAGGCATATGCATGTTAAATACACAGTAAAAAGTACAAGGCGTATCATAGTATTAGAGACATATATATGTCAAATTATGCAAATGCTGTCTATCAACCGTAAGCGACCTAATAGTAATGCTACTCTTACTACTGTTGCTGCTACTACCTTAAATTCTTTCCACCAGTGGTATGATGGCATCGAACCATGCCATCCCTCAGAGTATTGGGAAAAGATGCATCGAATTTTGATAAAGAATATAGTATTTCTATGTCAAGGTGTCCATATTATTAGTATTTGCCTAAATAGGCCTTTTTAAACAGGAAAGTTTATAACTTTTCAAGAGCATGTCGGTCTATCTGCACAAAGTGACACCCCGCATGAAGTGAGGTTCGCCGATTTTCTGCAAGTAATGTAATTAGTGTTACTATTAAAGGAATTCTATTGTTACACTAGTACTGCTACTACATAAGAAAAGAGAACTATGAAAGAGTGAATGATAGCGTAGACATTTAGTGAGAATGGGGGTAAGGCTATAGCCTTCATGTCTGCCAAGGCACTATACTACCAGGCAAAGCATTCCTTGTTACTCAAAGCAATCTCCTTAGCCTTTGTAATTGACACATCACACAACATCCACCTCACCTTATCTCTGCCAAGCGAAATACTGAAAGATTCCTCTACGCCACACGGTCTTCTAATGCCACTTTTATCTCAGCAATTTCATTCTCACTCATGTAAACCAAAATATCCAGTTCCATTCAGAAACATAAGTGTTTTTTAGTTTCTCACTAACCCTTCATAAACTAGATCCAAACTGAAGAAAGGAATAAATGCACAGTACCACGAAAGAGACAAAAGTAGCAAGTTAACCACTGCTGTAACATGCAAAGGAGGGGCCACGAGAGGGGGCCACTCGAAATCAAAATTTGACTTTTTAAACCATGAAGTCCTCTCTAGTTTGTAATGATGACTCTTGATACCACATAAGAGCTTACAAAAGCTTCTAAGCACAAGATATAAACTTTTAGTAATAACAGAGTTTTCAAACGATTTATGACTTCCCCTTTAGAAAAGTACGTAAGCACCCGAGGTGTGTAGGGGGGATGGGGTAAAGAACAAGTGGAAACCGAGACATCAAGGAAGCTCGTGTATTTATTGGAAAAGGAACAGGGGTATAGAAACTCCGAAAATGGGTAAGTATGATAAGACTGCTACGTGAGAGAATAGCACTAGCTTCTTAAAGTTTAGCAATGGTCTTTTAGACTGCATCTGTAGACGAGGCTAAAGACTATTCATGGTTTTTTATTTCGTCTGTGTATTACTGATGCGGGTTATCTCGATAAAAGTAACATGTCTACACGTCTTCTCAATCTTTTTGTTAATGGCCTGGTATTGGATTTTATCGATCTGTACGTGACTATGACACGAGAAAACTGAAATTTCCATACTTATATTGCCGAAAATCTATGAGACTGATCAATGTCGTCTTATGATGTTTGAGTCACCTCCGACCTCAACAAGCACAGCGGCTGCACTTGTGTCACAAATGCAAAAAATACGTGTATAAAGGGAGGGTTTCCAGTGAAAAGTCAGTTGAGATGTTATATGAGAATTACGTGTTTCAATTCTATACCTGTCTCTGAAACACTTTGACAATTTATAAAATGTGTTGTTAGTACTGTTAACAACTTTGACCTATCATGAAATCCAGCTGCTGTATGTACCTAATCACTCCTATACTTTATGCCATTAGGCGAAGGAGGGGATTGCATCATCCAAAAAAGTGACAATAATCAAGATGAAAACAGTAGCAGCCCTGAAAGACAAGAGACGTTTGGGTGTTGTAAATCTCATGGAAATCTTCACAACTGTGTAAATTTCAAAACCAAGTTATTGCTATGCATGTTTTGCCAAGGTTACCCACAAAGTAAGCACTTACCTCAAAGACCTTAGTTTTCCCACAAGAATTTACCAACCAACAGCTCCAATTGTGAAGGATGTGGTTTGTAAGGCGCACGCTGTGAACGCCCTGGAAAGCGAAGAAAACGGGAGATGTCGCTAAGAGATTGGCACTCAAGTTCTACGTTGAACAAAAAAGGAAATAAAAAACCTGCATTTTTAGGCGATGTTAGACGCAGAGAACATAAACATTATGTAATAGTGGTACAGCTCGCCTAGACAAAAGCATGAGGACGACTGTGTGACAGGTTCCTTGACAGAGTGGCAACATGGCCGAAGAAGAAGGTAGTTACTAAAGAGCTAATGTAAGTTCGTGACAACATAATAAGATCATGACGTGTGAAGGAGCATAATCTTCAATTCTAAACAGTTCCAATCTTAATGAGAATCTTAGGGAAATGATTCGAATGATTCGAATTAACGAACTTTAACTTGCGTGACTTTTTATCTTATTCTAACAAAACTGTGATATAAGTTTAAAAACTGATTATTATAATCAAGAGACCCTTTTTTCAAGACGTAAACGGATAAATAAATTTCACCTTTAATAGAGAAGAAGAATACAACAAACACACTATCGTTCAGAACTACATTTATTCCCTTCTTGTCTCAAGTATACTTTAAATTTTTTTTGGATAGATTTACTAATTTGGTTGATATCTCTGTGAATACACTATCTAGCATCATCGAAAGTTTCGTCGACGTATTCAGGGCTGAAAGCAGTTTGTCAGAGTTTAAGCGAACTGTTTCATTGATAGGCAGTTTTTCGTAGCTTCTTCAGTCAAAGCATCTTGTTCATCTCAAATGTCGTATAAGCTATCTTAATAGGCCGTGGTTCCTTCTGGGAAGAATATCGTACGTAAACAGCTACGTTGTCGAACTTTGAAATGGCAAACAATTCTTCCAATTTCAATATTTGGACGTTCCACCTTTCCCAACATACTTAATAATGGCTTCTGCTGAAACCTTTCCGAAAAATCAAATGGAGATTTTTCATGGCGCCTGAAATTGATAATCTCTTAATTGAATTACTTTTTCTTTGTGTCCTTTAGCAATTTTCGAAAATGTAACAATGTATTTAATAAGCTTTCAATGATTGGATTACATCCATTGGCTGAAATTTCGTAGTTGTCTTTGCGGCAAGTAATACTAGTTCACCTAATGCCAAGTTCTAAATGGATGGGTGGCCTCAACAGTTATCAACTATTAAAACAAATTTTGTTCCTTTTTGGGAATCAACGATCAATTTCATGGACCCATTCCTCGACTTGTATGCTCTCCCCCTAGCTGTTGCTTGCGATACTGGCAAGGTAAATGCTTTACGTGATTGAAACAACGACAAGATTTAGATTTACCACCGAGAAGCATTAGTAACTCGATCTGCATTATTCGCAATTAATACTATAAGACTTTGTGTTATTTACCACTGTCATATTTTTTATACTTCAGATCGAGGTACTATTTTGTTTAAGCAAACAAGCTGGGATTGTCAGAGTTTCCATCTTGAAGCACATACTTCGACAAGATAGGTAATAACGTAGTCTCTACCCAAAACAAATCACTTTCATTATTAAACGTCCGTTTATTGCCTTCACCGGAAACTATATCGACAGACTAGATTGCATATGAGGCGGTCAGCTCTCAGAACTCTAACCTCTCTAACCTAAGAACCACGTTCTAGGTTTCCATCTCCTCAAAGAACGTCATAAAGGAGTTCTGACAATGCAAAAGAAATGATGAATCAAAGGATGTTTAAATATTTAAAATCTGACAGGCAATTAACATCTAAATTAAATGCCCTAAACAAATACAATTTCCACTCGGTCAATTCTAGTAGTTGAAATAATTTCGATTCTCCGATCAGCATAGCACACTAAGTATTTATCTTGCTTTGTGTTTCAATGTCAGATGTATCGAGTGCAAATCCCTATTTCATAAAGTGCCTTTCTACGCCTTCCTAAAGATTCTATCCCTTTAGCAATCATTAGCCATTCCATCATCTTAGAAGTGAGTGTCTGCCGCCAACTCATCAGCCAGAGCATCGAAACCTGGGTTAGTGTAGTTTGCTGCGAACAGAACAGCAGTTGGATTAATCAAGTACGGTGAGAAACGTTATAGTTTAAGAAGGCCTTCTACGCTGGTCTTAAACATTAGATCCTCCGTTGTGATGAAGCATTGAGTGATAGTCAATGATCAGTATCTTATATATCTCGTCTACAGATTTCCAAGTCAGCGATCAGCATCTTCGTCACTAGAAAAACCAACTCGTGAATTATTTCTGGTTGCTCAACACCTTTAATAGCTCTGTTTATTCAGCTTTTAAAACGTTGCCACCTATCAGCGCTGTTTGCGAGGTCAAACGACACTAAGTCTCAAATAACTCCCTTTTTCTTTTAAAGTGCTGGCAATTTGTCCACTGAGCCTGTCACTCGAGAATACCATGGGCTCCTTTTCTTTGATAGCCGCCCTTAACATTTTTTCAACCCCGTTGACATAGACGTTAGTATTATCCCACGCAATCTCCAGGAAGTAGATATTTATATTGGCATGCTAAGCAGTCTTTCCATCCTATCTAATGTGAAGTTTGAGTTGCGGACTTATTCGTCTGAAAGACATGTGCAAGAAACAATTGCGTTGGTACAGTTCAGAAAATTTGCTGCATGGATCTAGACTTTCTCAACACCCTTATTACATCCGTTTTTTAACTTGTGGTGTTTCTTTATGTTTACAGTGAAGACCGACTTTGATACTCTGGTCGTCTTGAAAAGCCGTTGGTTGTTTCTAAAAAGCACCTGACGATCCTTGCTTGAAGCACTCCATTCCAACTGAAGTGAACGGAAACTTCTTTTTGACGTCTTTCTGCAATTGGCCTTCATACAAATTATGCTAGTATGTTGCTAAATTAAGGGATCAATCTCACGCTTCTTGCTTATGAAATGATGACCTCTGAGGCCCATGTCAGTGGTGAAAAATAATCTTTCCTTGTAAAGGCTAATACCACTCCAACTTTTTTCTCCTCAACACATCACTGCAGCTTTCTGCTTCAAGGTTTTCGCGAATGATAACGTTTTCCAGGTTGATCCTCTTGATCGACCTCAAATCTCTCGTTTGACCGGCCTCCAGAAGTGCTCTTACAACCTTTGAAAATTGGGTAATCATAAGAGCAGGTCCAGTCTTAGGTAATTAAGCTGCACGAAAAAGTTTGTAGTAGTAAGAGTAGAAAAACCAGCGAAAAAAGCTGTACTTTAAAGCTTTTTTCGTCTGACACACCACATAGTACATAATCATCAGAATTGAAATAGAAAAAGGAAGCAATGAAACTAATACCCAAATGCGTTTTAAAATGGTCAATCAGAGTTCTGACTGCCAGATTGGTGTTACTTTGACCTATCAGTTTCCGTAGAACTGAATGGTTTACCGAACAGGACCAATAAAAGGAAACGTATTTTCGTCTACAAAACAACGGTTTTCTTGTTTTTATGTGGACGGATTCTAGAACGACCAAGTAAGCTGGTTGAAATTCACGCAGCAATGTTCGGCATAGATCAACATACTTACACGGTCTGATTTTCATATGCATTTTATAATCAAGTCCTACTGCTTCTAAGATTTTTCTTTGTGTGTCTTTCTTTGATTATCAACATACGGTCTATTGAATTCCACAGATCAATAGCACGTTCATATTCTCCTGTTTCAAAGTTGCTTCCAGTAGTAGAAATGAACACCGTAATTGTCTCTACCTTTTTATTAAACCAAAATGCATAGATTTCTCTGTCTATTCAGTGACTTCATTTGCATGTTAAACAAACACATCTTTTCCTAGGTGTAAAACTGAATTTATCAAATCATTTACAACAACAAAAACACCCTGTTCCACGGACAGGCGGTGGAAAGTACTGAACTGATAATTTCCCCTTGTTATGACCAGTTTATCACGAATTGTTTGACGTTTACATTTATAGTGAATTGTTACTCCTTGGTTTTTGCTTTAAGCTTGTATAAAAATTAAAATGTAAGTATACCTTGGAGTTTCTGTTTGTGTCAGTGCTGAAACAGTCTTATCGCTATAAATAACAGACTCTGAAAAACCAAAAATGTGAGATTCATTTGTGTTCTTTTTGAACGATATGCCAAGGAAAACACTTCATCCTAGAAATCAGCGCGATGGATAAATCTGTCTGCCAAATACCATGATCGAATATCCACCTTAGGTCTGTCACCTATTCTCAGATTTTAGATTAGTCAAGAGAGGTTTGACTCAATACTACGATCTCCCTAGTTACTTTATTTCTCCTCGTAGGAAGAACAAATGTGTTTCATGTATTTAGAAGCGTGTATTCTTTCCTACGTATAAGAAAACTCTCTTGAATTTAACCGAAAATTTTCTTAACTTTGAATAAATTTTGTCAAGGACAGGACTTAATCTGGAGGAAACGAAAAAGAATTTTAGGCAATTAAACTTATTCAGGTTTGAAGAATATTTCACTACGGGTCTTATGTCATATGTTCCTTGTTCAGAAATGGTGAGAATAATTCAAGTCGATATTGTTAAACTATTATGCGCAGAGAAGTAATCGCCAAGGAGTAATCCTAAGTTCCACATAGTTTTAACCATCATTGTTTTGCAGTTTTTGCTGTTTAATTTTGAACTGCATTACTGTGTACAACGTTTTTGCTGTCCTATGTTTGCAATCTATATTACATGTAGCTGTAGCAGTCGAGGAGAATCTGAGAAAAGGTTCTATCTCTTACAGAATCTTAAAGATGATAGTGAGATGTAGCAAGAGGCTGTCTTCATGTTCATCTTCTCCCTCGATTGGAACGTGGTGCTTATCTTACTCATTTGCTAAACTTGTGGACAAGACCTCCTTCCTCCGACCCAAATCTGGGCCACTGCTATGATTTATATACTTAGAGCTCTTACAATTTCATGTCACCTAGTGAGTCATTGAAACTCAACCATATTGAGGAACTAAGCTGTGATATGGTTTCCTCTCATTTCCTTTTCATTTCTCAGTTCTATTGTAAACAACATCCACGATTACTACAGAACTTTCTTTAATGTAACCAGTCAACAGAAAAGAAGTCGAAGAAGAGAGAACAGCAAAAGCTTTACTCAGCAGGCACGTAGCTGGGTCCTCCTAACTGGGGGGCATTATCAAGAACGAAGTATCCATTGGGGGTCTGACTAGAAACTTTCGTAATGTGAGGTTGATGCAAAGTGACGTTGACGATTTCAACAGAGGGCCACTGCCCCCCGTGCCCCCCCCCAAGAGCTACGTGCCTGTTACTCAGTTGTGAAGTCTGTACTGCAACACGTTTCTTAATAAACCCTTAGCATAAGAGTCAGGTTTCAGAAAGGAAAATGACACCTCCTATTCTGATTTCGATGTTTTGGTAGCCTACTATTGGCAAAAACTTGGGGAAATCCTTTCTTTACAGCGGATATTGATTGAAGAATTGTAAGGCTTCTCAGCAAAGCAAAAGAGTTATACAATCTATACAAAGAGCGTTGCTAAAATTACTATTTGATGCTTTTATAATAGCTATTGGTCCTATTCTCAAAATTGTCGAATGCTTACCGAAGGTAAGTACATTATATCACTGTCTCTTCATTGTAGATTGAATATTTATTTCAACTTCTCGGCCCTCTCCTTTTCTTATTTCTTTTCCCTTTTGCCGCAAGTGGGTCTTCGAAAGTCCAAGGCAGCCGATAACGTCTGTGCAGAGTCAACTATAAGTATAAGGTCATTTGAGAACTTGATCCTTACGTGTAGTGTGATATCAATGAAACTTAATCGTGTTTTCATAGTAGAACATGAGATTACTGATGTTTGCTCATAGCTAACGAACTGTGTCTCCAGGTGAATAACAACCGGCTGCTTACCTTATTCCGTGGTATTGGAAAACAGGGAAATTGCTTACGCAATCTGCCACACTTTTGCAGATGTTACCGTTTTCCGATCATGTTAACTTGAGCAATAGAGGTGAAGTAACGTAGGAGGCGTGTCTAATCATTTATCTATATACACTATCTATGAGCTATGTTTACAGGCATCAGAGACCACGGTTTTCCATTTAACCCTATAAGCTTTTATCTTCTTTTACCTTATTTTTTTCTGTCATACTCTCCAGATGATATTTCCTCGTAATGTCTCCCGCACCAAAGTGCGTCCTACCGCACCTAATAACTTGAGAATTCATTAGTCTAAGCACTCTTTTCAAAACCACATCTCGAGTGCTTCTATTGCCTTTCTCCTTTGCTAATTATTGCCCAGCCTTCGGACTTGTACAATAGAGTAAACAAGATCTAAGAAAAACTTTTCATTATTCTCATATATCGTAGTGTTCATTTGCATCCTACTCAAAACGAGTTGACAAGAATAGAAGAGTGATGTTTAAATTTAAGTTCTAAATCTATAGATTTTCCTGCAATGGCTTTTTAAATGATGATGCATAAAAGTTTATAGACCTCTCTTGTATTACAAACTTTATGCTCGGTTAATTCCTTATTACTCTGTTGCAAGATTTAACAAGAAAGAATCGCTTCTCATCACCTACGCAAAGCAATCCCTTATTTGTGAACCGCTGACTTGATTCGAGCTTACAAAAAATGGACCATCATGGATCATTACAATCAGCGAGGCCTGTAAGAGTGTATTACATATTACCTCTCCACGGAGCAAGACACCAATTGGTCCACGGTGTGGATTTTACTATCCTCGCATTAATGTGTGTGTCTGTAATCAAGTCTCAAGCCCCCACAATATGATAACGTGGGGATCACCTTATAACACTCCTCTACTACCTATACAAACTGATGGAGAGAATAATTCTCACGAGACTTGCTCCAGCACTCTAACCCTAACACTCGACAAAGTTTCAGGCAGGAGCAGAATAACAAAGTCTAACATCGACGCCCCTGACTGTATCAAGAAACGAGAGAAAGTTAAAAACAGGAACAATGTTCGTAGATCTATCCACTGCAAACGGTAATTTGTGGATGGATGGCCCGCTATACAAGATAGCACAGGTATCTTTGTCTGTTGAAACGGGGAAGACTACCGATTTAAAAAATGGGGTTCCACATGGATCAGTTCTGGCCCTATGACTTGTGAATATGTACATGAGCGACCCACTAGACACCGACGTATGGACGTTCCGGTGTGCCAATGGTTGGAGTATAGTGGCCTAGTCCAGCAGCTTTACTGAAATAGAGAATACGGTCTCAGTGGATATTAACGAACTCACCCCATGCTTTGACAGATGGTACCATCGAATAAACAACAAAAATAGCCACTACTTCCTTCAACTTGAGTAATCAACAATGACGGACACCCAACTCAATGAGTCGATGAGACTCTCAGTGATCTTCAGGCGACCCTTTTACAAATAAGAATAAGGAATAAATCAGTGATGATGATTGGAGTCGTTTATAGAACGAAAACATGCTAGTCAAAGGCCGTATCATAGTAGTCCCCACACAAAAATGATCGGGTTTCTCCATCAATAATAAAAAACAGTGGCCTACAACAAGCAGGCCGATCAGCAAACTCGGAAAAACGACGAAAAACCTTCACAGATGGTTCTTACTCCACAACTGAGGGAGAATATGTAGCGATATTAGAGTGGGACTCTGCCTACAAGCAATGGCTTCATGAGGTCCGCGTGGAGGTGTTACCACCAACCAAAACTACTACCTGTTATTGACTTAAAAGTTCAAATGAGAAACTGATCAGTAAAACTAGTGAACTGCAATTGATAGACAACGCTCCATTGGCAAAGCCGTTCCATTGTTCACATTACTTATGCGTCTTGTCGCGTAGATAGTGGGTAAATTAGGCCAGTGCTTCTTTTTGGGTGTAAAGATTACGGCAAAGTAGTATCTGTTTTTTCACCAAAATATCGCTATAATTGGTCTTAAATGAATACATTTTCAGTCACCAATTTGCTTATTATTTGAGAATTCGCTATTGGTGCACTTCAGAGATCATGGGAGCTTCTAAGCTTTGACAGCACTTCACTGATATTTACCAAATGCTGTAAAATATACGGTCAGGCTAGTATTGTAGTCGTTACTGATGTTCCGTCATCACCAAGTGGACACATGTTTTAACTACTTGTTTCGGCAACAATGCTGCAAATTGGTTTATTGAAAAGCAGCAATACAAATATGCATGTAAACCTGCAACTGCTGGATGTTTTCGTTTACTTTATCAATTGTTGTGAATCAAAGACACGCAAACGCACTTATGGGATGGCAGATACGAACCCTACCTCTTTGGATAAAGTATGGTGGATATAGTAAAATATTTAGATAATGCAGATAGATAGCGTCTGGTTTTACTTAAGTCAGAATGGAAAGAATTTTTAAGGACCCACCCTTTAATAAAGACCCATCGTAAATGAAAAAAAAATCAATATATGCCAAGTGTCATCTTGAGACCACATAAACTGGAAATATTCTAGTAACGCTAGTGAGTATTTCAACATTATTATTCCAAAGCCAAGAATTATTTTCACTTAGAAAAGCTTGTTTTGTAACATCTTCAGATTTTGCTATTACCACTTATGGTAGTGTTGAAAAGTAAAGTTACAATTTATGAAAGAGTGACATTTTCACAAGCTCTCAGCTTTGAATAAGTACCCACGCTCCGGATCGACAATTTTTGATATCGACTAGAGTAGTTAATTATATAGATGCAAATGACTGTTCCTCATTTAAAGTAACAATTTATTAATCTATTTTATGTAGTACTTTTAATACATCATAATCATATCTATTTTTCACAAGAAATTTCATTGGTTAAAATTTACGGAATAGCATACTAAAAAAAGTGTATTAAATATAAAAAACACAAACCAAAACCCTTACTATTTTTGTATAAGAAACACAAGTTTTAGCTTAAGACTAAAAGTTTCTTAACTTTTACCCGCATCTAACAAAAGAAAGCAGTTTCTACAAAGAAAACGCTTATCCATTTTGAGTACTTGATTTTGCCCAGAAGCAAAGGATGGTCCAGTTCTGAGTCTTATCCGGCTTTCCTTCCAACAATGCGTGTAGTACTAATTTAAACCTTACCCTGAAAGGGAGGTCAGCAGGACAACGACACGGGCGTACCAGTTACTTTTCACTTAATTCACTGCCGTAAAGAAAGTGCTTTCATCAATATATGAGGTTGTAGTTTGCTATTGGCTCTGTATCACTTCAAAGACTCAACCATAGTTCATCTGCACAGAGAAGTTTCTTCTGGTAATCTTTATGCTTTTTAACGAACTCAATTCCTTTCCAAGAGGCAGTGCTCTAGAAGACAAAATTAATCTTGGAAAGAGTATAGTAGGGAATAGTAGTATAGTAGGGAATAGCAGTATAAAGCAATCCACTACGAACCGAATGCAATTTTGCATATTGCAAATCACGTCCCATATAGTTGCTTTATGTCCTTTCAATTCATTTTCGGTCTTGGACTCAACTTTCAGAATTAAATGAAGTAACAGAGTAACCCTAGTGTGCTCCCCTGATACTTATCTGAGGAAATTCGATACGTAAGTGTTAAAAATAATGGATACATAATAGCTTCAAATATGAGACATCAAAGCAGAGTAAAGATCGCAGACTGTTCTCCCCTTCGTGTTCAGTTTCACGACACGTCTGTCCTTGGATAAATAGGTACTTTGTTCTATTTACTTCTTTCCCCCTAAAAGCAGCCACATATCATAAGTGCACAGTGTCTTTAAAGCAAAGGATACTCACAAAATGAGCCCTTATCAATGACACGTGAATCTCGAGTATTCAATATCCGATCCAGGTATTAATGAGATGCTTGATTTAACAAGGATCAAATTGTCGAGGAGTTTCAAATATTTATCCATGCAAATGTAACTATGGAATTGCGCAAGCGCAAACTTAATTGTTCTGTCACACAATATTGACATTTTATTGAAAAGAAATTGTAAGATTGAATAGACATTTTAGAAATAGTAAGCAATGTCAATAAACGGGATTCGAACCCGTTACTTGTGCACTCGCACGGTGTGCTCTACCAACTGACCTAGATGAGTCCCATTGGTAACATGATCTATTTCTCTAGTCGCCAAATTTGCTCCCAATACATCACTAGAGGATGTTGACGTCTAGCTCTACGCAAGTTTGGAGATTCGCCTCTGTACGCCCTATAATTTGACCATGGAAGGACTGCCATTATAGATTTCATGGTATAAAGAGAATTTGGTGGTTGTAGTACGTACAACAACACGACGTTACCTCAGGCCCAGGATTCGCATTATGGTGACAACATATTTTCTTCTCTTTATTAACTACTAAATATTAAACTCTTTCCTTGTGTTTGATCAGTGAAGTTCTTTTAGCTTCGAATAATGTCGTCAGTAATTTCGGTTGTGTTTTCTTAAAACTTCTCACATATTTAGAGACAAAGGGCTTGTAGAAGAAATACTCTGCACTCATAAAAATTACGCGTCCTATTTATATTTAGAAATCAGCTGCATCGTCGGCGCCATGCGTATAAATAACCAGAGGACTAGGCATATTTTTCACCAATTATACTTTATCTCCTCTGGAAGATAGGTATTATGAGATTCTATCTCGCTTGTTAATCTGTTCAATCTGTTCAATCTCTTCACGGTCGATAACAGAAAGTACCTCCTTACTTCCATTTTGCACTTTTACGCCAACATCTTCTTTGCAAACTTCCCAGGGAGTATGTTTTCATTTTTGGATCTGACCAAATTGCAATGCAATACTGCTTTATTGTGAACGCCTTTCTATAAACTGGGTGTAAAGTGCACAGCAGTGAGTACGGTCTTACTTCAATACGTCTCATATCAAAGAACAACTATTTCTCATGGACTTTGAATTAATAATCATTCAAGAAATCAAACCTGAGGTCAAACAGAAAGCTCTATACAACCACATCAGCTAATGCGGCCAATCCCATGTTTACACCATTGACATATTGTTGTTTACAACAGATCTATCTTACTCCTTAGACAGTCAATAACCGTGTTTATTTCACGATTTTAATAGATCTTCCTTGTTTCGGAGAATATAGAATAAACAACTTCTAACCAATGAAATAGGAAGAAAGGCCGTGCATGTGGGGTGAAAAGTAGATATAAGTATCAGCTGATCATAGAGGTGTATTTTACAATCTGCTTTCTTTCGTACAAATTACTTGTAGAGGCCATAAATAGGGAAAGCTTCGCTTCTTAACGCCATTTCATATCTGAAAATGCGTAAGTGCAATAAACTGCTAAATAAAGTGCCAGAAAATATCAATTGATTTGCCTTTAAACCATTATACACGACCATGCTAAATATGGTTTTCCAAAATCGATAGACAATAGTTCGAAGTAATTACCAACTGTAATGAAGTAAAACATTGTTTCAAAAATGGAGTAATCAAATAGTTTATTTGCTTTAGAAATATACCTTTTAGAAAATGTGATCGCCACCGCACCACCTAGGCGTTTGTGCCTACAAAGTCTTTGAGGTTTGGTCGCGTATTTCAGATCTACTAACAAAGATTTATCAGTCTAGCAAACGTGGTTCTTTCCTCTATCCTTTTACTTCTTTACTTGTGTTAATTTCCACTTAGTTACTTCTCACTTTTATTTCTCTACTTTGTTATTTCTTTGGTTATTATATTTCTGATCAAAGTTCGATATTTTACTTGCAGCTTCTAAATAGACAGAAATCTATCCTTGATGTGAATTCATTATCTGAATTATTACATCCTTTACCCTGCGTCCATGTTTGATTTGTTTTCCCAGAACTTTAATTTATCCTCTTTTTATTGCACGTCCTACGCTGAATGCTCTTAATTAAAAAGCTTCATTTGCTAGAGAAATGCAGTTGGACGTTTCTTAAAGGCTGACTATCAAAGCCATCGGTACAAGGTCGATTTAATAACCAAGGGTTAGCAATCAGTTGTCTAGAACACGTTAATCGATGAGTTCAGGGGAAAATTAAGACTTAAGCTTGTCCTACTAGAGCTTAAAAAGTTAATCTTGTGTTAATTTTGTACGCCAAAATATGGTGTAGAGTGGTGGTAAATAACACAACAGACTTTGGTCTACTCAAACAATTCTGTGCAACGCATAGACAATTACTTACCTAGATATAAAAGGGTCTAAAGGAAGTCATTAACAAATAAAGAGTACGGAAATTGTAGTCAAGGGCGTAAGATTGTTAGGTGTAAGTTAACATGAGCAAATAAATATATTTATTTGCATGAGTTATGGTATCTAGACTTTTTACAGCATTTAGTATTTTAGACAAATCTAATGTATCTGATGCTGCTAGGTTGACTATTTAACATTTTTAAGAACAACTTATAATCCAAAGTCCTTGAAAACAACTGATCCAAATAGTGTTGGTCAATACAGGGGGGTCCACTAACAGAAACAGTCATATTCTTTATGCGACAACTTCATTGACAATGTTCTTTTGGGAATGTAAAAGCTAGTCAGAAACACCAGTGTAAAGATTGAAAATTGTTAAAATTGACATCAAATTTGAACACCTAAGGTAGTTAGAAAACAAAAACATAATTTTATATTGTATATTTTTGTCAGTAAATTCTCATGTTGTTTCTTAACGACGTCCGATCTTCACATACTTACATTTACAGGTATGCCTAATAGGCATTCATAAAGCCATAGAAACATGGTCGAAAGACATACATTGTGTCTTGATGTGATGACGCTTAAGGAAAATAAAGTATTGACCGCCTTGAAAACTGTCTCTCTACATTAACAGTACAGCGTGTTTTATGCTTTCTTTCAAGTGCCTCTGGGTTCTTCAATTTCTTTTCGAAAACTGAGCTCTTAAACGAGACGGAGAATGAAGCTTAAGCGCTTATAATCTGGCATCCTCACTTCTCACACGTTTCATGCATACCATTAAAATGCTGGTAATATGATACACATAGAAGCTAGAGAACGTAGAAAATTAAAGGAATAATTCAGTGATTTTAGCTAAGATAAAAGTCATATCATACCTAGAGAAAATAGTCTATATTCTCATATCCGAAGCAGAACCCAAGTCAGCTAGTATTGCAAGACATGACCGTTAAAGCCAGTGAAATAATGATATATACATTTAGTAGATAGAGATTTGAATGAGGATTTATAAGTTTAAGTAGCGTCTTCCCTTCCAAATCATTCTCCAGTACGGAAACTTTCTTTGTATCACCCCACATACGTAGTGGGGACCGAGCGATTATTTCAAAATGTTTTAACAAACCTGGGTGCTAATTAGAGAGAGCGCTTATTAAAAGAACTTTCCGTATATCATAACTTTTAATTCCATAAGTTGCTGAAAATTTAAGTCTAGTTTCAAATATGATATAGCAAAGACAAGAGCAAAAACATCTATTACACTTATGAAAGACAAACTTACTATCCAAAGCATGATAAAAGGAATGTTATTTCTTACCCTGTTTCACTTATCACTCGAGAAATGGCAACGTAATGTCAATTACATCGGGAATTGGGGGAGGGTTGCAAACTTGGAACGGTATTTTAGCATTCGTCCCTCAACATCTATTTACCTGTCTACATATTCCATACTTTACGGGAAGTGGGATCACTTGAAATGTCCCTATTGCAGACTACTAGTTCTCATTCATCCAGATGTATACATATCGTATAATCTGCATTGAAATCTTATCTAGTACTTTTGTCCCTTCCACCCTCAATTTTGCCATACATTTGCTTCTCACCATATCGCTTGCAGTAGATCTGGTTTTGTAACATGTTGCAGTTGGCGTCTCTGTTTCACTGACGTCACCACGCAGCACTAGGGGGTCACCTCCCCGCTTCTCTGACAAGTTAACGTCGTAATTTGTTCAAATCTGACATCAAAATTGTGATTATGTTACAGACACAGTAGTTTGAAGTCATGAGTCTTTTCATTTTGACTTAATGTGTTGTTGGAAGGGAAGAAGTGAACTGTAAACGTGGCTTAAAAAGCAATAAAATAACATTGTTTAACTTTTTCATGCGCTGGATAGAATTAGCAAAAACTGTTTATGAAATGTTCTACCCACTTCCTGGGGATGTGGTTTCCTTAAAATTGTTTCCCCCATCCCCAAGTTTGAGAAGGCGGGCTCCTGCTTGATTTCAAACTCATAAGGCAAACGCTGTAGGATGACAGCTATATTTCTGGTGTATTAGGTGAATCAGTAGTCGTATACGGAGGTCCTCCGAAAATCGTACATTAACACAGGCGCATTAAAAACACTTATCTTTCCTGTAAATAAACTGTTAAAAAGCAAGCATTATTAATTTTTGAAATGTGATCAACATTTTACGAAATCTTAAAATGTATCCGCCATGACTAGCTTGTAAGGATGCAGCTTTCTTTCAAAAGTCTTGTTATGTTTTATTAATGTCACTTTCGCACCTATAGTGTCATTTGTGTAAGTCAGCTCACTCATATCTATACCACATGTGCTTAATTGGAAACTGAGTTAAATAACCTCAAATTACGTAATGTCTGTTATGTTTGCAGATGCTTTCAACTGTGGTGTAAACATAGTATCACTTGATTAGTCTTCCAACTCCTCAGGGTTTGGTGACCCCTTGGTATAATACTGTTAGATAATATAAAAGTTTGTAATATTCTATTCCAAATTCTGTTGTATCAACATGTTGAATATAACAAAAGTTGTACAACATTGCCTGTTCATATATTACGATATCTTATGAACAACATGGTGATAAAATTTTTTGCATCGTGTGCACGCGGCTTTACAGTTTGTTTCTGATCTAAATCTTAAATTCATCCCACCACCCTGTGTTCTTCCACTTGAGTACAATTGAGTTTGCTGACGTGACCTTACACCAATTTCGCTTCTTTGAAATAAAAAGGAGTACTTGCCTACGAACAATCGGTAAATTTTCGAGAGGATCTTTTACAGAAAAGTTGCTCAAATGACGTATAAGTAAAGATTTTGATCGGAGCGACTCCTACTCGGATATAACATTCTTATTCTAATGTGATATCTGCTCAGTCGGTTTTGGCTCATAACAATCGAAAGATTTGAATAACGGTTGCTTATTACACTAATTTGCAGCATCTAGGGACAGAGAATGTCTGGAAAGCATTTTCTATCGACTTTTGACGTCATCAATAATCTTTTTTAGTGTTTTCTGTTTCATAAAATGTGGATAATTCATCTATTTCTTATCTTGTCGTCTGCTTTTAGTCGGAATTGGAGCTTTAGATGGCAAATCAAAGAATACTTTCTTAGCTGATTTATTATTTTATGAGCTGAGAGAATCTTTTAAAATTCAGGTAGACAAAGATTAAGTGATAAGGGGAGGAAAGCTAGGCACTTCTCAAATAACCACACCCCAGGACAAAACTGTATGTTTATGGGGTCTTCTCATGTACTAGTAGCCCATAAAAGTTTTAGCTCACCTTCAGAATAAAGGTAAAGGATGGTTTTTATATGGCAGCTTTCAATGTTGCTTTTTTTTGGCTTTTCTGGCTTTTCCTCAAGAACTGTACATAACAAAACAGTTACCTTAATATAAGATGCTCCCTAGAGTGTAAATAGTTCTATAGAGACTTTATATCCAATGGAAACAAAAGCAGAATAAAATAAAACTCCAAAATGCACCAGGTAACTTAGAAATATCTATACTCATAGCTACGAAGGAAGAGACTTAGCTATGTGTGTTTATAACTATTTTACTCTACGTTCACTTTCAATCGAACTATTCCTTCTGGTTACAAAACAAACGATCCCACATTTTCCTTTCACTTATCAAATTATGAAAACATAAGACATCTTTGGTTAACGAAATATGAGAAGATACTAACGTCTGGTTTCACTTCCCAAGTTATTGCTGTTGTTAACAAAACTCATTCACTAATGCGTAATATATACCATGTACGGTTAGTTTGATTTGGTTTTGAAACTGTTTAACTTGGCCTATCTACAACTAGATTTTAGATTTGTTTCGCCTTAGGCACTTTTTGTCCTTTTCAGAAAACGATCTCATGTTTTTTGAGATCGAGTATCATATGCTGATTTAAATGTCAACATTGTAAAACTCTCTATTTAGGGCCGACGCGCTACCTTCTACATACTCGTATCTGCAATCTGACTGACAGAGTCAAATGCTTTTTAATAAATCACAGAACAAATATACAAAGACATTTTGTGATTTGTGCGTGTTTCAATAGTATGTGGGATGTTTAGGATTTGTTCTCTGGTTTCTCTGCCCTCTGCAAAGCCTTCCTGTTTTTCTGCCATGTCTGAATCATATCTACACCAAATGCTGTTGTGGTGATAGTCAAAGCACTTTGCTTGCATGGGCTATGAGGCTTATGGGACACTCTTTATGGTCACCCTTCTTTATTAGTTCTTCATCAAATTTCTACTCAAAATTGTTATTTTCTGCACTATCTTCACATTCATACAACCCGGTGTAGTACTGTACCCATCTTTTCTTTATGTCCTCTGTTTCTGCCAAAGTCTCACTGTTCATCCTTAATAACATCTTCTCCAGGACGGCACACTTTTGTTATCTCTCAATGGAGAAATCTGTTTTCGAGTTACATTTGTGTACTTCCATAAGTTTGCAATTGGCTTCTAAAACTGCAATTCCATCCTCTGTGGCTCACTTGTTATTTTTTTCAGCTCGTAATGCTCTGTCTCCAACACTCTTTGCCTAATTACTTTCTTCTACATATTTAATTGTCTCCTCCGTAAGCCATCTTTTTTTATACTTCGAATTTTCTTCTATTTTTAATGTAGCTCTTCGAGTCTGCCTGATTCATGTCTCTTGCATTCTTACCTAACTCACCTGCTATCTACTCTTCTTCACCCTTGGTGTGATTCCCAAAATCTATTTTGCATTGTCGCCATCAAGGATTTCATAGACATCAGTCCTTTGTGGATGAATGTTGCGGAGATGACGATTTTACGTAGGATGTGTTGTCACGAAAAGAGATAAAAACAGGAATGGTGAGATAGGAGGAACAGGGAAAGTAACCAAAATAAGCTCGAGGGTGCAAGAAAGAAGGCTGAATTGGTATGGTCATGTGATGAGAAGAGAGGAGGACTATGTTGGAAGAAGAGTGATGGCAATGGAAATTCCAGGACACAGAAGAAGAGGACGACCTAAATTGAGATGGAAAGACAGACTAAAAGAGGATATGCAGGAGAAGAACCTCAGTGAACAACAAGTAAGAGAAAGAGAGGAATGGGGGAGACTAGCAAGGATCAGCGACCCCATGTAAACATGGGGAACGCTGAAGAAGAAGAAGAAGATAAAGAAGAAGAAGATTCGTGAGCAATATCCTGAACAATAACTGTTCAGTGCTTGTTGATACGATTTCCGTACAACTTCCTCCCCTGCATAGTCATTCACTATATTCGGTCAACCCTGGTCACCATTGGTCGATTTATTGAGAGCTCGCTCTCGGCGATTTTTTTCCTTGCACACTAGCTTTCAATCTCCACTCTGTATATCGTATTTCCTCTTATTATAGACCCGTCTATAATTAATTGAGGGCACCAAAAAGGGGGTCTATAATTAGAGGGGGCCGATAATTAGAGGGAGTCTTTAATTAGAGGGGTCTATAATTAGAGGGGGTCTTAAATTTCCAGAACAAAGTTCTGAAACAAAAAGAGCATATGGAGTTTCAAGAAAAACTACGAAAGTACATTTAAATTTTTCATCATTACTTTTGTAGTTTACACCAATACCCTTTCAACACTGAATTGCAGCCAAAACGAAAAACCGTTTGCATACATTCAGTGGAATTCAACAGACCTCGATATCTGAGTCCTAATCATTGTCAATACGTAAATGTTCAGGAGCACACATTTCGCGTTCCGTTTCTGTGGTTACAAATGTATTTCCAAGAAAAAGTTCGTTCAGAATGCCGAGTTGCTCCTTGAGGCAACATGTATTTTGGCATCATCAGAGCTTGGAAATTTCCTCCGTCATCAGAGGACATCACGTTTATCGCGAAATACGGACTCCTACGAAGGGAGAAGTTTTGCAATGCCTAGAAGATCGCGGCCAGGAAGCTAAACTACACGATGAACATGCTGTCGGTGTGCACAGAAATCATGATATAATTGAATATGTTCCAATTGAAATGTCAAGAATACTGTTTTATTTCTTGAAATCGCATCCGAACGCAGAAATTAATGCACAGGTATCTGGCAAACGACAGAGAGAAATAGGATTTGTAGTACCGTGATTGTATGTAATGACCACAGGTATTGGCGAGAGGGAGCGTCAAATCATGAACATTTTGCTAAAAGAACTTGAAGATTTAAAGCAGCGATACTCGCATTTTGGGATAAAAATCGAGAGTAAAATTATAATTGGACCTTAAGCATGTGCTCTACCAGAGTAAGCCTATTTGCAAACTCATGTGGTTTTCCCTTTGCTGTAACGAAAATTTCCCCTTTTTTGAAATATCTATCGTTTTCATATAAATATTGAAGGGGTCTGTAATTAATTGAGGGCACCAAAAAGGGGGTCTATAATAAGAGGGTCTATAATTACTTGACATGATGCGAAAAGGGGGTCTATAATCGGAGGGGTCTATAATTAAAAGGGATCTATAATTGGAGGAAATGCGGTAATACATTATTGGGAAGGTATTTAAATCGGCAGAAGACGAGTAGGGTGACAAAGTAGAAGACAAATCCAACAAGGGTACATGATAATCTCTGATAATGAGCAATATATTATATTTACATGTAAAGAACGTTTCACGTAAACATCCGAGACAAAGATAACCCTTAAGTCCCCAGCTGAAGATAAAACAAAACAATAACAGTCAACACGGAATCACTGGTCTTGGGTCAAGAGAATAGTTTGCAGGCACCAAGGATGGTCGATCTAGTTTTGGCATGATAGATGACAGACTCATGTCTCTACTTGTACCTTCTACTTGTGTATTTGACTTCATGTTCCTATTTGTATCCTTCACGTTTATATCCATATAATTCCACGTTGTATAAGTTGATACGTTAACGGATGATTCCTTGGAGGAAGCTATCGCCTTATATAATACAGTACAATAAAAACCAAATATAAAACCTGCAACAAAATGCCCACGATTCACAAACTCAACTGAGTATAACAAAACGTAACAAAACGATCGAATCGAATACAACACGTGTCGTTTAAAGCAACATGTACGTCAACACGTGTTAAATTGGAAAACCCCATCACATGACTTTCATGACACGAGGCTCGTAACTGAAAATTCTAAGTAATTAATCCAGTCTAACGGAACTGGAATAGTAAACAACCTTAAATACATAATGCAACTAAAAGCAGTCTGTACGGCAAGAATGTGATGGGGCAGGGGCGGGGGGCGATGTCAGATATAAATGGGTTAAAATTCCATGACACCTCGGCTCCAAAGGTCGAAGGAGGCGAAAATAACTTTTAAAGAGGACAAGTGGCTTATGCTTCAGAAAAGTGGGAGTTAAAAGACAAGGACTGAAAGAAAACTTTAAGCCTTCCATCATAAGTCTTCAGACTTATCATCCATCATGAGAAATATTATGTCAATAGCATACACAGACCACGCGTTAAATGAAGAAGTGAGAAGAAGAGCTGGAATAGGAACGATTCAGAGTGTTATAAAATCGAGACGTTTGACGAGGATAGGGCATATCTGTAGAATGGGCGAAGGAAGGATAACGAAAGTGGCAACAGAATGGA
>JAAAKL020000343.1:0-45054 GCA_010016065.2 Carybdea cf. marsupialis auct. non (Linnaeus, 1758)
ACTTTTTAGTACCACTTGGGAGGCCCCCCCCTTTTTTTAATAAACCCTTGGGCATCGTCGGGGGAAAACTCGCCCGGTTTTGGGCCCCTCCCCCCCCCTTTTTTTTGGGGGGGGGGTCCCCCCCCCCCCCCCCCTACCCTGCGGAAGTGTGCTGTGCTCGAGTTTCAAGTATGTCAGTAGTGCACTTGAGCTATTTCTTGCGATAATTTTCTCGTCTTAATCCTTCTTAGGCAATTGGCTACTCCTCCACGTCATCCACGCAAATTTAGAGAAAATATCCAGAGCATTCAGAATGTACAGAGTATGCAGAATATACAGAGTAAGTAGAAGATGCAGAGTATACAGAGTGAACAGAGTATGCAGAATATACAGATTAAGCAGAAGATGCATAATATACAGAGTAAGCAGAAGATGCAGAATATACAGAGTGAGCAGAAGATGCAGAATATACAGAGTGAGCAGAAGATGCAGAATATACAGAGTGAACAGAGTATGCAGAATATACAGAGTGAGCAGAATATGCAGAATATACAGAGTATGCAGAATATGCCGAGGTATATACTGATACGATACAATGCTGTAGACCAGGTATATTAAATGCCTTTTATGATCATTTGACGAGACGAAACAGTGGACGACCTCGTTGAATCCTCCTGAATTACCATTATAAACAGGTTCTAAAGTATAGCAGTATTGTTACGACCTAGCACATTACGACTCCACGGTGTAAGTCTTTACTAGAATATTTTAAATGCACTCTGACGACGCATGAAACAAACATAGTTGTATATTTATAAAACAATAAAAATCACAAATTAACTCAAGGTTTCAGTAGCCACTTATTGATTCTTAGCATGGCAGGACACAATAAGTAGTTTACAGAAATACATCGGATGACAAAGCAGAAGGGAGGAAGGGGCACTGATCACATTTGATACTCAGAGACTCAAGACGCTATTCGGTAGAAAAACATTTATCCTGTCTTAAAAAAACTCCAAGACTAAGAGCATGTTTTTGGAGAGATGGAAGCAGTACAACGTGAGTTACTTCACCAATTGGCTCAAAAATATATCACAAAGACATGGTAAGTCCAAGTAATGTTTTAAACTTCTTTAATCAGCCACAGACATGTACAGGCTTCTTATAAACACATCGAAGGTTTGAGAAGTTTGCATCCATCGAGACTTGGCTCTACATTTTATCAATTACAATACTTTATAAGAATAAATAATTATATTCATGTACGTAAGATATAAGTAGCATCTAAACAAATAAAAAGGCCATGAAGAATATGCACTGAACAGAAGCTTCACCTGGTTGTAAATACTAAACATGACATTCCTAATTTCATGACGTACTGAAACATGCCCCCAATTTTATTGATACATGCTTTAATTGTGACTCATTATACAGAAATTAAATCATGCTCTCACAAACTATACATGATAAACTTTCCTTTACTTAATCATTTATATCCTACGTATACATATTGAACTAAGGGTATAGTCTATCATTAATACGTGACCGAGACAGTGTCCTTTAAAGAAAAGGTTATACATCGGCTCGTGTAGTACTGAATGAAGCTAAGGAACACTTCAGAAACCATAACAAGTTTATTAACAACTGTAAAATACAGGCTTGAGACTGAGCTGCCAAGATATATCTGTGATTGAAAAGCGAGTAACGTTAAGCACAACGACAAGCGGGGCGTCATTAAACGTTCTAAACCATACGTTGGGGACAGTCGTAAATGTAACTTATGCATTGCCTGTATGTAATCATAACCTTTGATTATTGTATAAGCGGTCCGAGCTGGTTTCGAAGTGCCGCCACAGGGACTCTCCCCCCAATAAATAACAATAACAAATAGCACGATCTCGTAAATACATTACAGCAACGGGCATCTCGTAACCTCCCTTTTCAGAATATATTTTATGTCCTTAGTTAAGGTGAAAGCATGTGACATGTAAGTTCTTAAGTAAAAGAGTGTCAGGTTGTGCCTGATCAAACATTAAAAGGCAGCGTAAAACCAGATGTCGATGTAGTGAGTATGCTTACAATGCAAAGCACAGCTTTACATGCTTCTTTACAGGATAGTAAACAAACTGTAAGGAGAGAATTTCAGTAGATATGTTAAGTAGTTACAACGGGAGATCATGAATTCATACATTTAAGTACAAGCAAATTGCTAAAAGACTAGAGATAAGAGAAGATCGTTCATATTGTTTATAATTGAGTCAAAAAAGAGGACGATAGGAAAATGGGGTGGTATAAAAAGAGCTGTCTAAATCTCAAACGCCCGGAGGTGGGGGGGGGGAGTGAGTGGCAAGGATGCCTTTTCTAGTTACTGAAAAGGATAAAAGTTCTATTGTCTGATAAAATTTGGTTATGTAGTTACATCATTATGACCGTTGCCCTTTACCTTTAAACGCCCGATATGAAAGATAGGCATGGTTGCCCTCATACTCAGGTCTTAGTAGTTGTCAATAGAAGGAAAAGACATAGGATTCTAGGTAGTCATATGATGCAGTCTATTCGTATTAATCAGACTGCCTATTATTCTTGATTTCCCCCATGAGGGAAAATCTTCAAGCAAGAATGTGCAGAAAGATTTAGGATTTGGCTAATTCTCTTAGCAGCCCAGACATGCAGGAGGGCCTTTCGCGGCTTATCCTCTTAAGAACTGGCAATAAGGCGTCACTGGTCATAAAGTATCTTACTTTTATTGGATTAAATGAACTTACAAAAGGGAAACAGTAATGTTGCACTAAGAATTATTTTGTACTTATGGGAACAACTATGAAAAGGTTCCAGAGGATGTAATTTCAGTCTCGAGATTATGACCTGTTAGAGAGAAAGAGTAATACCATGATAGCGTACATTTCCAAGGGAGCAAAAGGACACTTATTGCTATGATATACAAGATTTGAATCACCCATAATACTATATGTAGGTAAGTGAACGTATTAGATCTACCTGTTGCAAGCTGGTTGGTACTTTGCAGGGATTGGTTGGTGCAAATACAAACGGTTAAGTGAGTTAAAGGTACGCTGACGGGAATGACATTTGGAACATGATTTTGCAGCTTACCGACTATGAACCAGAATTTGCAAGTGCCCGCAGTTGCGTGGCAATTATGTTACACTTTGAACACGCAAACCTCAAGCACTTAATAGTTTGGCTCTATATATTTTAGATACAAATTTGATCGCTAATCAGATAACGGTTTTGTAGAGTATGTATCATAAACAAGGATGCTGTTGGTCCTAGATTGATGGCTGCTGTCCGTGTCTTGCAGGCTTTGAAGTCATGTAATAATGTTGCCATCGTTAATAGCAGAACATTATTCCATGATTGCTGCCTTTGACATGGATAAACATGAAATGGATAGACATGTGATTTAAGTACAACCATCATTGTCGTCTGTTTAATCGTTCTTTGATTATCATGACATGGACTGGATTTAGACAAGCAAGGGTGTGAGATAGGCAGTGGAAAATTGTGACTGTAACGGTACCCATTTCTAAGGTAGGGTCTGCATCCACACGGTCATTTGTAACAGCTCCATTAACAATTTTTTACCAGGACTTTGTCATCTGATACTGATTATGACTTGTTGATTGTGAAATTGACGCACTTCTTTAGGAATGTGTTCTTTTAGTGCATCCTTGTGAGTCCCATACTCCTATGACTTTAAGACCACGCCCCTTTTGTTAAAACTGTTAGACTTCATAATGCCTCTGAATAGTCAGAAGAGATGCGATAAGACAGAAGTCACTTCAATTTTGCAGATTGACTCTGTGAAATGTTGATTAATTCCTTTGTTCTTGGCTGATTGCAACAGAAATATCAAAATCCTCTTATTTTTTTAAAGTATGAGTCCAAAAGGGTGATAAATAGCTAATGGAATGTTAAACGTTTTTTGTTAATTGTGCCCCAAATACATCTGAATATCACCATACTAAATTTAGGGCCTCACTTAGCATATTTATTGTAACCTGCAACTGCAAAGTAAAGCTGACCATGCTTTCTTAGCTTTCAAACGGAACTTTCTGTCTCCTGTTCTTTCAGCTCGTATGAAAAAAGGCACACTATAGTACCTACGTCATGAACATCATGTAATAGTTTTCTGATCTACAAACGGAATTTTCTTCCTAAATGTTAATCATTGAAGACTTTAGCATATTAGATTTATTTGTTTCATAATCGTCATCAGCAGATTTCTCCTGTGATAGTAATTGTTTGTGAATTTCAATACAGTCATCAAATACTTAAGATAGAGCAAATTGAAATAATCGACTTTCCTAAAAGGCATTAAAATTTGGATTATCCTCTCTACTTAAAAATACAGCGAGCACTCTATCATTGGAAAGAATATTTAAAACTTCACTTTTAACGTTAATGCAACTCTCAACCATCGTGCTATTTTCGCTAACGATGGTATTTTTGTGACTGAAGTCATTTCATTATCAACGATTTGAAGCCTGGTTCCTACTGTAGCGTAAGGCTTGTCCATGTCGTTGTCGATGTCTTGCTTCAAGACACAGTGGGAACTGGCTGGGTTGTCTAGTTTTGATTGACAGCTTGCAGCGTAAGGCTTGTCGAGTAGAATGAAAAAGTTTCGTCGTGTTCCTTTGTTCTCGGCATTCTTTTTTGGAAGCTTGTAAGTGTGGGGATAATTTGAATGAACATATCAACTGAAGTAGTAGTGAAACCTCACGAGATCGTTTGAATCACAGTACACGTTTGTATCTTAGGATAGTCCTTTGCATCTGAAGTGATAACAAGCGAATCAAGGCAATAGTCTGTCCGTCCACATCAGCCATTTCACAGCAATTCTTGCATGTAAAAGCCTCATGAAACCACATGATTATTTATAGTTGAGTTGTCTCTTCCGAGATGTATCAATCAAAGTCAGATGCTCAGCAAATAAATGGACATGGACATGGACAATGACATGGACATGGACATGGACATGGACATGGACAATGACAAGCCTTACGCCGCAGTGGGAACCAGGCTTTAAAAAGCCTTTCATCGATCCTTTTAGAAAATCTTTTATCTACCTGGCATTTCAATCTTATCGTGTCAGATCAACATCGGCACTTCCATCGCCAGGGTTGTCAGATACAGTAACAGAGTGTTGTGTATTGTAATATCTGTCAGCCATCAAGAATGCAAATATTCTATACAATGTACCCTCTCATGCATCTAGCATCTCATAAACTGTTCCCTTAAGATGCTTTACATCACTCTCTTCAAGTAACGTTTCCTTTCGAGCCAAGTTGTTCTCAACTAAACATTTCCGACTAGGTCCGTCGTTGAAAGCTTGATAAGGATAGCGCTCAAGCACAAAGGATGATCGAATGTCAAAGCCTCACAGCAAAGCCTCATTTGTTTAACCCCTTTTCTTAGGAATAACTTGGTGCTATAAACAGCTTCATTTGTCCAGGGCTGTAATAATTCCCCTAAATTGAAATGAACGTTAAAAATGACCAACTACTAACTCCTTGCCATGAAACCTTGCCAATGGGTCATATTTGGCATCAATAAAATGTTAACTCTTAAAATCTCTCGTATGTATACTCTTAGGGAATGGACATAATTTTCCAGTTAGAGTCACTTTGATATGAAGAAGGCTTTGTAGGGATTAAACTCAACAATTTTTCCAACCAATTCAGCGTGACGTCTTCAAGTGCGTATATTTTTTTTCAGTGGGCCAAAGATGTGCATGAAGTGATTTTAATTTTTAATTACATTGTTATAAGTTAAGATCCCTTTTACTTTACATCTTAAAAATGTTATTCCCTCCTTGTACATATTCATGTTTAAAATATTCCTAGTGCGCATGTTTACTTCGGAACTCTCTATTTTCTGTGACGTCATAGGATGTCACAAGTTACGGACACAATGACTACAACATTTGCATCAAATTTCTCTGTTGTGCCAAATGATTTTCACTCTTTAAACGCATTTTATCAGCTAGCCTCTTGCATCCAATGCTTACTCGGCTGACAGACATCACTGTACTCTCGAATGTTTACCTAATATTGGGCTGCCTTGCTTTGTGCAGGTTATTTCTGTACATACACTCTCCACGATCTCTTCGAGAAAAATAAGTCTCATGATATCTCAGGTTTAAAATCTTGACATATTTGAATTTTTTAAATATGAAACCATCCATGTCTGAATTTGTCCGAAAGCAGGAATTCTTATGGGACATTTTTTGTTCAAGTAGTAATTCCATCCACGCATCTTGTAACCAACCAGTATCTGCATCTATTACTTCATTTGTATAGTTTTGATCATTTCTATTCTTCCATGTTTCATTTATTAAGTTAGATTCTAACGAGAAAACTGGTGAAAAAGGTCTTTGACCCTAATACATCATAAGTTGTATTTTCCCCTAAGTATTTGTATTTTGAACCGCAAATAAAGAAAAAAGAAAGAAAATACAAGCATGTGTTGTCTTTCCGACATTTTCACCTATTGAGTGAAAAGACATTGACCTTGGCTCTCATTTGCATCGTGCCAACGTACTTTTTCAAAGCACAATTTTACAACATGAAGTCTTCATCATAATTACTATTTGATAAAGTTGAATTGCATTACGAAAAAGGCCAATTTCCCTTTTTAATAAATAAGTTTCTTTATTGAACTAATAGAAGAACAGGCGACAGCCTAATATTTGTTCATTTAGGAACCGGGTTCACAGATCACAACACGAGCTTAAAACTGAGATGAATGGCAGTTACAGACACATAACTGATCAAAATCATGGCCAAGTTTAATCAATATCGTTCACCCATCTACTTTTTATTGATTACTGGAGGTCATTGTTCTCTCATTTCCTTGTCAAAAAGTCATCAAAAGGTCTGCATGCACTTTCGTATTGCTAAATTAGCCCTCGTTTTCTCTTTCCGCAAGCTAGAATTTAACAGCATGTTGAGACTTTTTAGGCTGATAAGTACAAAGCAAAAAATGCAAAGAATGGAATAGTTAATGTTAAAGAAAACTAACCACAGCTTCTCATTCGAGAGAAGTAGTAATGAAAGATCACTTGCAAGCGATTTAAGGAGCTTACTGTTCCACCGCAAACACACTTGGGAAAGCTGAGGTTGTCTTACTCTCGATTTTAAGGATCTTTATTGTATAAACGAATGTTCACATCTTCGCCCACTGCAGATGCTAAGCTTAAGTTATTGAACTGTGTAGTTAGATGATAGTCAACACTATGTCATGACGTGTTACTAGTCAAATGTATACGGGCTTCCAGATCTCATGAACTAGCACAAACTTGGTGATGGAGAATTCAAAAGAGTTTACGCCTACCATGAATTCTTAAATCAAGTACAGTAACTCCGAGACTTGCTTGAAAATGCAAGTAATGATGCTAGCGTTGAGGAAACAAGAAATCAACTTCCTAAAGATTGTGAAATAAATTTTTAAGAAGAAAGTCAGTTAAGGGAATATTCTAATTTGTCAGTCAAGTATATATGAGGAAACTATGGAGGGAATTTGAAAAGAATCAGTTTTAAAGGTAGTAGGGATGCCGGAACTCGTTGATGTATTTTGCAAGTTACAATAAGCTTTGGACAGATTTATAGCCCCTATGGCACTTTATTTTATCGTCAATTCATATCTCATAGAGAAGATTGTCTTCAAAATTACGTGCAGCTGGATGTCTATGCTTTCGTATGAAGGCTTTGGAGCTATTCTGGTGACTCGAGGAATTTAGACTGTTATTATTATGGTAATAAGTACGCTGTGAATACGTAGGTCACAGATCTAGGCCCTTGCAATGACATATAATCTCAGTCATCAGCATTTTTTCAAAACAGAATATTTGATCTATACTTTTTCGCTCTTGATAAAAGTTACCATAAATAAATGAGGCACAAAATAAGCATGCTTTGTTTTACAAATATAACACTGATAGTTACTCTTTAAAATTACATCTTTTTATATTTTGGCCCGTAGACAGTATGCTCGTGCCCATTAGTGATTAAAGATTAACATTTTAGGTTTTTCAGTCGAACTGCATAAAATGGATTACACAATTAAGGGTACGTTGTGCACTCCCTTGTTAAACCTGCAAAAATAGTAACAATAATTTCAAACTTGCGGTAGAAGATTCTCACAAGTTGTCTTATAGCATCTCGCAAACAAGAGAGGATATTTAGTAGATTCTGGCCTCACAAAGGTTGACGTGGCCACGGTCCCATTCAAGTTATATTAATATTTTTTTTAAAAAACAAAAAAATATCTTGTTAAAATTGGTTTTTCTTTAGTAGCTGAAGGCAATTTTATGGACTACAAATCTTTTTTAATTTGAAGCAAAGTGTTGTGTAGTATAGGCATGATACTACTGGATTTTCATTTCTTTTTGCCTCTCTTTATTTTCGTATTGTCCATCTTCCAAACCCTGTATGATTTATCAGATAGGTCTCTTATAAACACCTTTGATTTAATCGCGTCTTATTTGAGATTTACAATGTATCAAAAACATTGAAGTGGTAAATACATAAGTAGAATTATTCTTAAATTATTCATGAATCAGTTTAATTCATAGATCACATATTCCAATAAAAAGAATCACTCGCGCCTTATATATCCTCGTGAAAACCTGTAGCAGAACATAAAAGCACACAATTTTCATTCTTGAGTGAAAAGGATTTTTTGGACAAAAATACGGCAAAGGTGAGCACAGGTTGGGGACAGGAGCACAATTAATCCCAATTTTCTTTTGTAATTTTGCTTATCCGTCCGATGCAGTCAGTCAGGAATAAAGGTCAATCAGAAACGCTTAGGCTCGGCAAGCTGTCACCCTAAAAACAAATTTGCTTCCACCAGAAACTAAAATCCTGGCTACCTGCCTACCGACGACAGTACCAAAACAAAGGATTCGAGTTTCTTATCTTCCTTTAGACGCCTTCTTGTGTACAACAATTTCTAAAGACGATAAAACCATTTTCAATATTCAATAATATAAGAGAAGGCGAGTGATACATTGAGAAACTAGAACCTGCCAGTTCAGAGGATATAATTAAAATAGATGGAATCAAGAGATAAACTGTCTCTATCATTCCCTTGTCTGATTTTGGGATAGCGACAAAATTATCTGCAGGGACCATCATTGTTGACTGATGAAGATCATAAGATTTCTAATCATTCTATGTAAGGATTTTTAAAGATTTGTAAGCGGTGAATAGAAGCCAATGGGGTGCTGGTGCGGGTGCAAGGGTTAGCAAAGGATTCGTTGTTGATGTGCTGCACAGTAAGTATTAAGAATATAGGGAGCACGGTGAAGTGTAAGCTAAAGTAGAAATATGTTATATAGTACTTTTTCTATGTTATCAATGCAACCGCATGATGCATTGCCCTTTCGAGCAAATGGTAGGTAACCTGAGCCCTATCGATCTATAAATTTAAAATGATTAGTTTGTTTTAGTATGCTTTGTGTAGAGCCATATCAGTAAATCATGAGTAATGGTTCGTTAGTTATACTTTACAGAGATGAAGAAAACAGCTGATAAAACAAGACAGTAGGTGCACGTCTTAGCACAAATCATAGGGGGCAAGTGCTCTTCCATTTTTAATGCTTCCTTCAAATATCGCTACTCAAAAGTTTGACCGACAAACTAAATTTTCCTTTCCAAAACTAATTTCCAGGTTAAGTGCCGGAGGGAAAGGAATTTGGCACGGTAGTATGATATCCAAACTTAGATACCATAGAATTTTTTTCAGCTGCTGAACAGGTTCCATTGTTATTCTTTGGGCACTATCACATAGCCTTTCTCTTAAACCGTACTTTACTATCTTTTGTCCCCACACACCTGTTTCCTAGATAGTACAAGGATAAGAGTGAAGAGATAATTGAAGTGTGTCATGTTTATAGTGTGGATTAACGATTTACGGCTTACTTAACCACGATTTTGCAAATTGTAACCTTAAACCCTTATTGTTTGGAGATTGCAACTGTAAGAACCCGAGCATTACAACCTGTCTGGAAATATTTGTCTATGAGTAAAAGAGTTCGGCAAGTGAACTTCGAAATGTTTACAGATTTCCACAGTTATCACAGCGGTTAAGACGTTCTGGGATGAGTTAGTAGTTAAAAGTACATAAACAAAACATATCATAACAAAAACAAGAACATCTAATATTCCATTGCCTTGTGTAAAGAGATAAGTGTATAAATTCCATTGCATTCGCTTGGGTCAGGGCCAACCAGAAGCTGCTTTTGTGCGCAGTCCTGTTCGTACAACCTTCTCATAATAGAGTACACTGAGAGCAAAGGGGATATGTAGAGGCCATATACGTTAAAATAATATTGATATGGACCTTATTATATAGATGCTACTTTAATGTACCCTCTAATTTCTCATCGACCACCCTTCTCTGATGGGCGTTTATGGGTAAGGGCTAACTTTTCAGCAAGCACTTTCTTCTTATCTGTATCAGGCTGTTAAAGGTTGTCTTTCCGGTTTTTTCAAATGTTACGAGAGTTTTGTGTCCTTCACCCAGTGCCGGTTTTGGAGGACGCGGGGCTCTGGACCGAAAAACGTTTGCGAGGCCGCATGACGTCATGTATTGCAATAGAGTTCAGGCATTATCGTCCTGCAGGAGCTCCGGAGATACTGTATTGCCTCCAATGGGTAAGGTTTCAAGTTATTACTTACTCCCACCAGAGTAATACGGGCAGTTAAACACATACTATCTTCTTAGCATTTAAAACCGGGGTCCTTGGAGGTGCGGGGCCTCGGGTCATGGCCCCGTCGGCCTCCCCCTAAAACCGCCACAGCCTTCTCCAAAGGGTAATATTCACCATATTCATATCCATGTACATTATTTTATACGTACATTAAAGAAAGCAATAGTACTACTACTGGTAGTACAAGATATATCTCGGGGATAGCAGGGCAAACAATTCTATCGTGCAACTGACTGTCACACAAAATATCCTCACATCTTCTTGATTCCCTTTTCTTCTGGATTGCGATAAAGCTTTGATTAACGTTGAGAGACATACCAATTTTGAGGTCGCACACCGCATTTCATTCTAGTTGCCACATCCTTAATTGTGGTTTTTATGGGGTAAATTTAGCATTGGCTAAAATTGCTTAGGTGGTACTATTATGGATTTAGAACTGCAAGAATCAGTCCCATTTTTGTAACAACGTATTTGAGAATACCCTACCCTGCACTAAAATATCTGGAAGTTTTTGTTGTTATAATCAAAGATTAACTTTATTTTTAACTTTAAAATATTTTTACCGCTACAATATTTTGTGACACTTAAAATGTGGTATTCTGTCTCTAAACGAGCCATTACCGAACTGTTAATTCCCGTAAATTTATTGAACCTCCTCAATTATTCCTAAAACATTTTTAGAGAAGACTTCGTAAAGTTAAACACGCATCATCTTTGAATATACAAATGCAGCTTTGCCAAAAACGATTTGACCATGTTCTTTTTTATTCTCACAATGCTTCAGGAACTCTCAGGTGGCGCGCAAAACTATAGGAAGAAATATTTAATCTTGCAAATCGATTGGCTTACTGCTGCTGTAATAGAACAACCTAGATCGGCGTATGTCCATAATGAGAATTAAAGATGCATGACTTGTATAAATGCATCCTTAGCCTAGCTTAGTCAGTATGGGACAGTTAAATCTGCGTTGTTCATATCGCTGTTGATGGAAGAACACGAAGGTGTTTAATTGAATGACTTTGGAAGCGGCAAGCTTACATCAGATTACTCCCGTAGTAAACATACAATGGAGTTAGTCGAGCTACGATTTAAAGGTGTGAAACCTTAATTTGCTATCATTGTAGAGAAATGCCGACATTTTTGAGAGAACTTATTTAAAATATAAGTTTGCCTGTTTTCTTAACACTAACAAGTCCCTTCTGTAATATCAAACTAAAACAGTATCGATATAGTCACTGTTCTAGATGATATTATCACCTTGAAAAATTACGTCTCTATATCGTCATGCAACGCAGTTTGTCGTTACGTCTCCTCCTTAAAGCTCCTGTTGATTACCCAATAGTATGTCAGAATTCAACTATTCGTTATTCCCGATCACGTGACTTCGGGCACTTGCGATGGAATGAACCACCATGTTGAATGCAACCGAAAACCCAGTTGTGTCAAGTTGTAAGCAGAAGACTGCGGCTTCCTTGCAAGAAATTTAGATAAACTTGATCACAATCATAAAGTATCGAGAGATCCTAGTAGGAACTTCCTTTGTCAATGATCTTATAGTGAATTACAGAAAGAGGATATAGGATTCGTTAGATTTTTTACTGCTTATAAAAGAGTATTAGTTTCTTTTCCAAGTTTGTAAGCAATGGCTATTGCCTCAATCAAGAGTTATATCTTATCTCTTGATCGGTTTGCTAAGAATATATATTTAACAAAGATCGAAACGATTGAAAATGTTGATCCTTATACCATGCCAATGCGTAACTAGAACATAAAAAAGGTGAACATTTTAAAGTCTGTGCGGGTTATATTGTGGAGCTTTTCATTTTTGCTTTGGAAAGCTTCTTGCTTGAAAAACATGCCCAGAAATAACCTTTTTTAGCTCGCAAGTTACTTCCGTTTTCTCTGACAAAGTCCTTTTCATGTCGCGAATGTCAGGAGCAGTCAAATCCGTTCGACCGGTAGAATCGTTTTGTCCTTCTGATGGCTGATTATCAGTCACACCTGATTAATCAGTTTCCCATTAATGTGTCAATAGACTACGGTCACCCAAAACAGAAGTTTCTTCTTCCATGTGAAAGCATGTTTACTCCTCGACGTTTGCTTTCGTTCTGTTTTTTCAATCGCATCGGCTTTCTCTCTCTTATTGGCTTTTGAAGATAACTTTCATTTCGATATGACTCAGATTTGTAGAAGTTGCCTTATCCCTATCAAGTCGATTTTTTACTGATTTGACTGCTTCCCATTGATGAAATGATCTTCGCACACTCATGAATGCTGAAATGTGTTTGCGATCGAGAGAGCCCAGTAGTAACCTTAGATGCAAATGACGAGGAAGATCCTTTTACTAATCCGTGAAATCCATAGCGCACTTCTTTCCTCTGGCAGCTTTCTAATGTTTTCCCCCTTATGCCTGCTGTATTATTTTAAGCAAAAGAAAAAAAGATTTAGTCCTGTCTCTGCGTCCTTTGTTTGGAAAGTTGTGAAATGCACAAGCGTTTACCATCTTCAGTCTGGATAGCAGATTCAGTGCATCATTTACCCATTTGAGAACATTGGAAAGATTTATTTAAATGCGAGCAGATGCAAATGACAAGGAAGACAACAACGGAAAGTGCTTATAAGTTGGATAAATGATCTCAAACAACGGTGGTTACGACGACTGTTGACCTTTTAGTATGTGTGGTTGAGTAGCTGCAGTTGTACTCCAAGATGGCAGTCTTTATGATGTCACGTGACTTGCGACCCTCGTTAATAATAAAGAGAAACGGTCATAAAGTAACTTTTGATTATTCTGACCCTAGAAAATTTTTATTTCATCGGAGAATAACTGGTTTTCAGGGCTGAAATTCTCATGGATAATAACATATAGTATGAGAAATATTGAAAAATGTCCTATTGGTAATTAGCTTAAGGTCATCTAAGTTTTACGAGTAAGTTTACACCCATGAGGTTTACCTGTCACATTCTATAATGGTGGTGCAGTGCTAATCAGAATGTTAACTGCAGCCCTCATCAGCTCAACCATTTAAATTCATCAAGTGTAGATTATCATTCAACTGACAAAAAGATTAAGGCACCGATTGGCAATCACTCGAAGTTTGGGACTCGATTTCGACTTTTTGAAATCACTTGCCTACAAAGTAAACATTCCTTAAAAATTGGAGCCAGCTATAGTTGAGAGCCTCAATAGAAAGACCATCAATGGAAAGAGCCGCTATGAAAAGAGCATCAATGGAAGGAGCCTCAACATATAATGCGCGTCAATAAAAAGCGCCTCAATAAAAAGAGCATCAATGAAAAGAGCATCTATGGAAAGACCATCAATGGAAAGAGCCTCTATGAAAAGAGCATCAATGGAAGGAGCCTCAACATATAATGCGCGTCAATAAAATGCGCCTCAATGAAAAGAGCATCAATGAAAAGCGCATCCATGAAAAGAGCATCAATGGAAAGAGTCTCAACATATAATACGCGTCAATAAAAAGCGCCTTAATGAAAAGAGCACGAATGAAAAGCGCCTCAATGAACATTGCCTCAATGTAAAGTGCCTCCATGAAAATAGCCTCAACGAAAACTCCTCAATAAAATTAGCCTCAATAGAAAGGGCCTCATTGAGAAAAGCACCAATGAAAAGAGTATCATTGAAAAGAGCACCAATGAAAAGAGCGTCAATGGAAAGAGTCTCAATATAAAAAGCGCCTCAATAAACTACGCCTCAATGAAAAGCGCCTCAATAAAAAGAGCATCTATGCAAAGAGCCTCAACATAAAATACGCGTCAATAAAAATGCCTCGATGAAAATAGCCCTAATGAAAAGAGCACCAATGAAACGCAATTGCGGTGTAGTAGATAGATCGGTTACCGGATTTTGCCTTGGTTTTAATTTAAGACATTTGAGGAACAACGCACATAAGTTGTTTTTTGCTGTTTACAAACAAAACATTTTCGGTGGTATAATTTAGTTACTGACTAGTTTAAAGTCTAGCCCTTGCAATAAAGAAAATGTATATGCAAAATATTTCCTATAACGTGGTATTTTCTTGTTGTGATTTGTTCTTTATACGGGATTTTACAGCTGAGTAAAAGTGAGAAATTGCCAATGTATGGAGAAAGAGAGAATAAGCCAAGCATTGTTTCACATTGTAATTACAAATAGTAATATACGAGGAAGGGATGTCGTGAGTGGGCAAACAACTAAACAGTAATTGTGAAAAGCAACGTTCTGATATAAACAAAACTGAGCAGAATACGAGAGATTTGTAGGAAGGATTTCTATTCAAGATCGACACGTTGAGTTGAAGAAGACACATTCAAATAGCGAGTGCTACAAAAGGGTAGATTGGCTACATTCGAAGGACGCAAACTCTGTAGAGGAGTTTTTAGCGTCACTGAAATGATCACATTTGTCTTTAGAAGAACACAAACGAATTTCAGGTTCTGAAATATTGTTATTTAGGCCTTCCAGAGAATGAAAAGAATGGTGATACGTTTTGTACCTTTAGTTAGAATTAACAGTTTATATAATAAGCAGCTGCAAAAGAGAAACAAAAGTGCATTCTTTATCCTAGCATATTTCCATAGTTTTATAACTCTATTATCTGCATAGCCTTATCTGAGGAAAGTACAGGCTCAAGTGCAGCAATGAGTTCATTGATTGGCTCTTGAGAACAATGGACTAATGCTTTTCTCAAAGGGTAATGTTCTGGTTTGAATAAAGCAATAAACGCTTGTCAACATCTGTCCTTGAGCCTTCTCACGGCCTTCTGTTCTTACTTTTACCATTCCAATAAGCATGAACACAAAATTGACGTATAATTAACCACAAGTTTTATTGTACTTTTCGAGGGAGGAAGGAAACTGGTTATTGGCACTTGTTAGCACTAGTATTTTGCATTATCACTAGAATTGAAATTATCGACTTATCTTGGCTCTCTTGAAACTAATACCGACACGATTGCCCATGGTGCATAACCTAGCTAGGGGAAGAAGCCTGCTTTCTACGATATCAACTTTACTAAACAAAGCAGGTCAGATTCGGCTGAGGTAGGACAATCAGCAGAATTCGAAAAATGGGCACATCAGTTTGAGCCAGAAAATGTCTATATTGTCAAATGAGGATTTAAAAATATTACCTTTCTGCATTAAAAACACACTGGTTTATGCAGTGATTTTATAAGCTCTTATTACGGGACGTTCAAGATCTCAATTGGCCAATATTATCTGAGAACTAATGATTGTATATTTTTAGGAACATCGTGTGTCGTCCTTCAAAGTACGTTGCTGCAAATTAACAGTGCTATTTCACATTTCATGACAGACTAGAGTTCTTGCTAACTCTGATCATTTGAGGATTATTTGCACAAGGGAAAAGAGGAATATAAAAGAATACGAAGAGATGAGATAAACAGTAAGTTTTTTTATTGTTCCTTATCTTTAATTATGTGTAGGATGTCACTATTATCGTTATTATTTTCAGTGCTATCACCCCCCTCTGTTTATCATTGTTTATTGATATAAATTGTTGTGATTTTATTGTTTTAATCTACTTAAAAGATTAAAGGTACTTTATGATGATGATGATCATGATGATTATTATTATTATTTTTATTATCATCATCATTTTACATTACATTACGACCTCTTGATATAGTAGAAGATATTTACCATACCCAGTTCTGCATAACGTAATGTAAGACAGTGCTGGAATTATAATAGTACAGAGACAACCAACAGGAAATGCGAACGTTTTTTTATCATGATAATATAATAATAATAATAAATATTATCTTACAGTTATTTCTGTATATTTATTTTTACCAATTTATGAAATAACTACTATGGAAAAAATATTAAATATAGACAATTATGTGAGCACTTGAAGATACGATTTGGCAGAATCCATGACACAAATTTAAGTAAGGGGGCAATTGGTGGAACGGCAAAAGAAGTAAATCGCTTCTTTTAGTGGTACAAGCTCTCAATAATCAGAGTACAGATTTACAACTTATTATATATTTTTTATAAGGAAATGTGATTGGCGAGATCAAGAGGTTCCTGCATGGGGAAGGTGTCTTTCATATCTTGTACCTCCATTACTCCCTTATAGTGAGCGGTGAATATCATTTCATAAAATAATATGTAAATGTGTTAAGTTTCAAAAATAATATTCTTTACAATTTTTTAATATCATTATCATCACTATTATTATTATTATTATTATGATATTACCATAATAATAAGTTACTTGGTAGACGCTTCCACTTTTTAATGTGGATGGGCATTGGTGGGTTCTAAGTGGTACTGTGGTTTTTGAATGTGAAAACGTGTATTATTCGTCAAATATACCTATAATTGACATGTATTGAGCTTTATTTGGTTAATAGTCATTATTAATAAATCGCGTATTTGCACGTCTTTTAAAATTGATTTTACATAAACACATTGCAAGTAACTGATTTCTATACACTATTCGGACCTAAACATCTCTTGGAAATGCTTGAAGATGGTTTACCCAGAGTACGTTTTTGTTTAATATACATCATATCGTGCTATATAAACAACAACGTAAAGCAAATAAACACTTTTACTATTTATCTTGAAAACTGCAAAGCCTTCCTTGGTGATGACAACAAGAGCTATGATGATCGTAGTTGTAATCGCACGTCTTAAAGCCATGACAATTGATATATACCCCGAGCGACGAAAATTTTGGATCCAACTGACTCCCTAAGGTGCTGCGGATTAGTTGCCAAGTGACGAGATTTCTATATACTAGTGCATTTTACAACTTGTAATTACAGCTTATCTTAGCGAAGGAATTGCCTGGGACTTTAGAGAATTTTATGTTTATATCATTCGTATGTCATTGCTTGGTATGTTATGGCATTCGCATGTCTTGGTTATTAAATTTTCTAACAGCGTGTGAGAATACAATAACGCGAGCAGCATCTGTGCATTTTTAAGTTGACTACTTGACGTATTCTTTCACGCAGAAAACAAACACGATTTGCACCGAACAAAATGAAATCTAAAGTTACATAACAAGCATAAATCACTATGTGCTAATCAATAGGAGATGAATCGGTTTCTTTCCCTGTATTTTTTATGTATCTGCACTACGTCACAAAAGTACAGGCTACAAGTACTGACAAATCGCATCGGTATTGAAGCAAGAATGATTTGTATGAGGGGTTGAAGTCATGTTTGCCAATATCTAAAATTGTTGGGCTGCGAGGACGAAATTATTTTCCTGCTACAACTATTCTTACAAAAAGTATTTAGGTCTCTCGCGAAAGAAAGTAATAGGAATGGCAACGAGTGCATTTTGACATTTGTAGGGGACGAGCAGGAGCAGATACACTTTTAAATTGGGGGGTAGGGGGTAGGTGGCCTTTTGTGTCCCTGGTGGTTTCATGCTTGTAAGCAAAGGAGGGATAGAGAGATTTCTGGCGATCATTATGAAAATGCAAGAAGAGGAAGGGACACTTTCAAAATTAGACTTTAAAAATTTCCTTTAGAATAACCATCTAGTTCAATTCATCAATTGGTAAATTATGAGTATGTAATTAAATACCAAATTTCTTAAAATTGATCCCAAACTTTGAAGAATAGATCTCGTGTTGCTCTGATGAAAAAAAAGAAAAGGCCATATGTTATCGCAGGTAATCACGTATTTTGATTGAGGAAGTATTATCACGTGCCAGCCAACACCAGTTGTTTTTCATTCTGTTTAAAGAAGTGTTTCTCACCAATGTATATTACTGACCGGTGCAAAGATCCATTTGATTCCCCTTCTGAGTGTGAATTTTACGTTTTTGAAAAGTTTCGTCGTGGCCTGATGTTAAAGTATGACCACAATTTGTTGTCATACCTACACGCATGCTTGACTTAGACAGATTGCTTACGGTGAGTTTCTTTATCCATTCAACAATTCATAGTTAACAGGAAGTCGGCCATGCAGCATCCAGTATCTGGGTGATGTCAGTGAATCAAAGTTTTTCGACATCTCCTTAAATTTGTATGCGCACACGATAAACTCTAGAGCAACGGCCTATCAATTTAGTGGTCTCTGGATCTCAAGACGCGGACTCTTGCCATAGATAGCTTGAGTAATGCATGAACATTAGTTCAATGCTACAAAAACATAAAGAATGTTAACCTGAATATTCAAATAACCAGGCACTTAAACTGTAGATCTTCACGGTGGACACTTCCTCACTCTGAACAGTTTTCTAATCTTGTTTGTCACTATCCTTTTACTCAAAACATATACACATAACATGATATGTCCCACCAAAGGACAGTTTTCTCTTGATTATAAGCTCCTTTACATTTACTACTATTCAGCTCTATCGCTGTGGAAAGCGGATGAAGCTTGAATGAAAGTAAACAAACATAATATCTGGGTCATGACCGAAACAGAAAAAGCATATCAGATTCAGGAGATTTGTTGACAGTCTCGACGATAAAAAACGGGACTTAATACTACCGTAATGTACTTGTTTTAATTCACTAACGTAAAACAGAAATAGGATTGATAGGAACGCAGCTTGGTGGTAATTCTTTAATTGATACTTTAAAACAAATGTCAATATAAGCGCAATTACCTAAGATAAATAAAAGATCAATTTGTTTTAAAGAGATCTGATCGTTTGCAAAAGAATAATGCCCCTTGGTCTCCCCACTTTAAGTATGATATGTATTAGGAAACAAGTGTTTAAGGCCAACTCAGCTCCCTCCTCCCTACTTCAGTACTACTGACCTCCCGCCGCCACCGACAATGTAGACATTCATTATACCAATAGTGGTGGAAAATCTTAAGAACTGTGCATTTAAAAGTAGCCTGCTGAGTGCAAGTACCACTGTACTAGCTGCTCCTGACCTCTATTCTGCAGTTCCTACTATTACAGATTTGTTTCTGTAGATCTGTAGTGACTATTGTGTTTCTTGTTTGCACACCATTATCAGAAACAATATGAGAAACGTCATTAGTACGTTACCAATCCATTCTGGACTGGTGAGTCAAATACCTTCTTGTCATGTTTATAGCCGTTCTTGCGCTACAGATCCAACAGACTTGCCCCAGTAGCATCTTCACCAATGCTGCTCCTACGGTTTGCTTTCTAAAAATCGTTACCTAATATGCAAAAATGGAGGAAAATGTTTTATTATTAAGTTGCTAAGATTTCAATTGTAATGAATGAGTGGTTAAAGCTATAAAATACACCATATTATCCGAAAAACCCCGAGGTTATGTTTTCTGTCAATACTCTTACTACTTCTGCTACTACTACGTCTACCATATGCACCTTTGCTGCTACTATCACAACTTCTACTGCGACTACTTTCTACTACTTCCGCTGCTGATGCTTGGTCAACTACTACTACCACTCGTCGTCTATGACACTCTAATCAGAACATAGCCTCTTGAATAACGTGGTGAAATCGAGACCTGTTTATCGATGGCCTTCCAGATTCTTCATTAAGTTTCAAAAACCTCCGTAACAGTCCTCTCTCACTGACGACGTGATCTCTCTTTTTGTCTTCTTCCCGGTATTCTAGCTTCCGTCGTCATCCTTTCTAGACAATCGTGGCGCTTTACATGGCCAAAATATGTGAGCTTTCACTTCTTAACGTATTTCACCAGCCAATCCCTTTCTATATTCAACTCCCTCCTTGTTGATTCGTTAGCTCGACATCCCAATATCCTGCGATGATTCTTGTGTTGAACGCAACTGCCTAAAACTATTGCTACTACTACTACTACTACTACTACTACTACTACTACTACTACTACTACTACTGTTACTACTACTACTACTACTACTACTACTACTACTACTACTGTTGCTACTACTACTACTACTACTTCTACTACTACTCTTACTACTACTACTCTTACTACTACTACTACTACTACTACTACTCTTACTACTACTACTGTTACTACTACTACTACTACTACTACTACTACTACTACTATCGCTACTACTTTACTTCTACTACTACCAATAATACGATAATATACTAAGAATACAAATATTGATAATACTGATATTGTTACAAATATTATCACTGGCACACTCTTACTTCCTTACTTGTTATCCAGAAAAAACAATTCAACGCCGTCGTATTAGTCAGTTCAAGCTACTGACATATAAAATCAATGGAGGGCACTTTCTTAGGTTCTCATAAAGAGAGCGAGGGGTAGAGTTATCGGAGTGAATCGTAATTTGTCAACAAAATCTGCTCCATCTGGTGGCATTTTGTTTTAGCGTTTATTAAGGTACCAGTGGTAATTTCCAGACGTCTGGAGAGTGATTTAAAGAAGGCAAGCATAAAATTTTCTTTGCAGAAGCTGTCACGTAATAGCATCAAATCGATGTTAACCTTCAACAACTTAGAGGCCAAAGTTATTCCACGATGCACTTCCATGTAATGTTATAGTACAAATGAAAAGAAGAGACTTTTAGTGAAATTATGGTGCAGAGGGAAAGTGAACAGTGAAAGGAAAAACACGTAATTTGCTAAGTGAATATGTGCGATGTGGAGGTTTTTCAAGGTAATTTGTATTGACATTACACATAATATTCTTGATTCATAAGATGAAATCTTCTGAATAACAATCTTCTAACATTGTGTTATTGCCATTGCATGTTCACCTCACTATCTCCTTCCAACTTCTCACAATTTGGGAATACAAGGAATGATGTTCGAACTACGAGATAAACATAAGCTTATATGATTATTAAAGAAATAGATAACAAAGCTTGTCCCTTGCCATGATTGATGCTTTCGTCATTAACTTGGTCTTGATAGCACCTGAAGAAGGAAAAGCGAGCTGTTGGCCAGATGTGAGCGTCCAGCAGTGTACTAGAAAGAGAAACGCCAGATGAATTTTAACATACATTCTGCGCAGGATAATTTAGTGTAATTTGTTAGCCATTTCTTGGGAGTACTTCGTAAACAGCCACTAATGGTCCCATAGAGCTCTTTCTAATCTATGATGAAATTTCCAATGCATCTCTTTCTTAAGGATCTTTGCTGTCCTAAATGATAAAGCAGACATGCTGTCATTCTGAACCCTACCTTTGTCGGTTTACCCCTTCATCATTTTTCTGCTGTGCCAACAACCACTGGGAAACTGGTTTCTGTTTGATTTTGTTCTTGAGATTGTTGATATTTGAATTTTTTTCTGTCTTTTTCTTATGGACAAGTAAATCTATCGGTATCGCAACATTAACGAATAAAAATCTCCACTCCATCTTGTCGACGACAACACTATTAAGTGTTTTGTCCTTTATGGATGTCCACCATTTATATTTACGTCCCCCAAAATTCCATTTTATCGTTATCTAAGAGCGGATACATTGCTTACTATTTCTAATCCTAAATTTATCCAGTCGAAGCCCCTCGCTAAACTCCCAGTTCATTATCCTTCCTATATTGTCCTAGAGCTTGTGTTCGCTCTGCAAGTTTTTCACTTTCATTTAGTATATAATTTACAGTTTTCATGTGACGAATACACGATCTACAATACGGGGACGGCGATGTCTCATAAATGTAAAGTTTTACTCAATAATCCCCAAAAATCTGCTCGTGAAGAGAAGAAGTTGATGCGTGAACTTTGAAATTTAAATTAATCATCCATTTCAAGGTTTTATCATTAACCGCAGCTTGGTTGAGCCATATATATTAACCTTGCATGTTCATCAGGCTTTATTTCCTTAGTCTTCTAATCCGGTTGAACTGAACATTGCTCCTTGTTGCCTTAACATAATATAGCTTTACCATCTTGCCGTAGGATCTTAATAGATTTCTGTAAGTGGCGCCCCTGGTGGTTATTCTTAATCTTTGCATAATTTGCACAGCAAATCAAGGTCTATATACAATTTCTCAACGACATATTCATAATGCTGTGGGCCGTGTTTGTCACGGCAAATAATACCTCGACCATTCTTGTCCCTTTTGACATAAAATCTTAGGGAGCTATACGCCATACGCTTTCCCAGGATACCAAGATGATTCTTCCCTAATACTGACATTTGTTCACCCACAAATGTTCATGTATCATATTTTTAAAACGTCCCACTTTTCAATATCAGCATGCCAAACTTTCTAAGGCAAATTTTCATTTCAAGATCTGTGTTGAATACGTCGGTTGTTGGAATCAGTGTGTCGATTTGCTTTTGGGTCTTTCCAAACAATTCAACTCCAGCAATAGACAGCAGCTTGTTCATTATGAACAGATTGTTTATATTTGTATCGATCCTTGTGTCGATGTCACGGCAATCATGCACAAAACAAGGAGGTATTCTCCTTGAAAGATACTTCTCCTACACCTGACCGGTGGACTTTGGCTACATTTATAGCCACATTAAATATGTCTACGCACTTTTTATCCAACTATTCTCCAGTAGTAGACGTCTGCATCAAGCTCTAAGAAATTTCGAAACCAGTCTCTATGCGCCATCTGACTTAACCATTGAAGGACTTCTACCCGAGCCGTCTATAAGTCGAGATTCTCATTGGAGGTTGTAGACTATAATTGAAAATTGAGCATTTCTAATGACAGAAGATGCTGAAGATACGTGTTCAATGATTTGAATCTAGGTAGTGACATCTTTCCTATTTCTCTAGTATCTTGTCAAAACTGATTATTTCATATACTAACTTCTTTAATTATTATTTTTCCTTTAAATGGGCTTTGGATACATTGATATTGCTGACGACGGCTGTCTTTCTACTTTGAAGGCACATGGCGCAAAGAGGCCGGTCTTCAAAAATTAAGAGGTAGATGTTGACGTCAGCCGTGAGAGCATTGGGAGCTAATGTGGTCTCTAGAGAAATCGAGTATGGTATCGTTGGGATTCACTGATCTCTAAAAAAGACTGGATCGAGCTTCTCATTGTTTCCATTTACGAAAATGTGTAGCCACGAGTACTGGCCCCCATTAGTTAAAATAGCGCGGGAAAGTCCGCATGTTGCGTCACATTGTTTATAAGCTATGTGTGATGGGGACTGAAATGGCGTCCAACAACTGACCTCACTTTCAGACGAAAGATGCTCGATCCAGTGTTTTTTAGAGATTAGTGTTGGGATTCAACTACCTCAGTTTGCGCATGCGTGCGTCAAAAATGCGCAGCTCACGAATTCGAACCCGGTCTATTTCATGATCTACTTTACATTTCTATAGTATCTGTAGAAGACTCTTTATTTCAAATCTCGTCTCGACATAATCTTTGCTATTGCTTCTCTGAACGTCACATACATATCGTGTCAAAATCTGAATCTTTTGATGAATGTTTAAAAGAGAGATAGGAAGGACCATCAAACTTGATTGATTTTCAGAGAACTGATAAGCTCATCGGGGAACAAAAGAGGTAGAGAAAAGTCTAAAGATTTAGTTGATTGGAGTATTCACTCGATACGAAAGAGCCTATTCTGATATCAGGTTTTGCACAATGCATCACATGGCGTTGGTGCTTTTTTTAATTACAGGTATAGACCCTAGTCAATATGTAACATGACGCTTTCACCTGCACAAGGTTCTTCTTCGTGTGTTAGTAGTACAGTAATGCAGCATTTGCCTACTCTTGTTCCTTTATATGTAGAAGAATATCTTCCTTATAAGCTTTTCACTGCATGTGTGCAACGCTCTTTCATTAAAAAGACACTTCAGCTTTGACGTCTTCACATTAGAATAATCTAATCAGATGCCGTCACCATATTGTAATTTAATATACAGTTTTTAAAAAAGGACACATCTTGCTCTGAAGAAAGAATCCATATTCAGAACTTCATTTAGTTTTCATGCAGACGTCTCTATAATTCGAGAGGCCTTAAAAATTCTTTTTCGAACAATAGGGTGTTCGATAAAGCGAACGTGACAACATTTTGTAAAATGTAACTCCAGCGTGTGGTAAGGAACAATTCTGAGGCATTTTATCTGGTTTATTTGCCTTCTGGGGGTAGTTATGGATTATGGAAGAAGCTGCTCTGGTGCAATTTAGTTCTTTTCCTCGTCCTTGCGCGTTACTACTTGCTCTTGTTTTTAGTAACTTGGTACTTCAATTTCATTCATTATCCTGTTAATTGCTACTTTGTAAAAAAAATCTCAACCTGAGCCTTTTCCGAAACGAAAGTGAATGTTACCAAATACAGGATATTCGATCAGCAAACATTTGAAAAGCTTTGACTAAAACTACAAGCATAAATTCGGACGTCAAATACGGAGCACACTAATATCTTGATAGAATATCTATTGTAGATCTCGAAATTTGAATATGGAGTGGTTCTAGTGAAAGAGTCTGAGTTTAGAGGAAATCGATTAAACGAGTTCAGTAACTGAGGAGCTTTTTACCCTACATCAAAATGTTGTCGAAACATGTAGAGGTTGGAATTAAATGAGAGGAGGTTGAGGGACAATTAATCCACTGTATCTCATATTGATGACATTTGCAACAGGAATATTAAAAACGCTTGCCAGTAAATCATAGCTGCAGTCTAAATGCATATGCATAAGAAGCAGACCCGTAGCTGGGAGGGCATTGCAGCACTGGGGGTATTTCATACCCCCTGAGGAAAAACCTCAACAAGTACTTGGTGTAGAGTCAGTGTCCGAATGCTACTCGACTTCTGGTAATCGATTTTAAATCGACTCTGTAATGGATTACAGATGTTTACTGACTATCGGTCGTCTCTTGCATAATAAAAATTTACTTCAATTACAGGCCTTGTACACCACCTCAAACCCACACCCTCTGCTAGCTACGGGCCTGATAAAAATTTTGAAAAAGTAAATAAAGTCTTAGAGAGAAAAAAGTTGCTATTTTACAACTACATGGATTTAACAATAAAGAATATCTATGTAATGAAAGAGATCTTGGGAAAGTGTATTATAGTGTGGGAGATTTTCAATTGCTCACTCAGTGTAGACTGTTACCCTGCGTCTGATACAAAGTATACGACAATTCTATAACTTAAACTAAATTCCGCATCCTTTGATAATCTGTCCTTTCACCAATTAATTTTTTCTAAATTCAATCCTTTTCCTCAGGCTATTGTCTTAAGTTACTGTAAAGTCAACTGTTTCGCGTCATTACGAGCATCCTTATAAGAACAACTTTCGAATTTTGATATTAGTATGACCTTTGAACCTTGATCTGTGATTACTTTTAGCCTTTGTCCTTTATTCAAGCAGTTATGCTAATCCACTTTCATAATTTTGTCACTGTCTAATACTTCATGTGTTGCTCTTTTAAAACTGATATTATTCTATCACCTTTTTTATTCTCAAATATCATATAACTGCTACGGTTTTAAAGAGCTCTGTAACACTGGGAGGGGGGCGGGGTGGGGGGCAGCATCGATAGGCGAAATATTTGGCATGGTATAATTATGCTCACCTTACAGATTTGAAAATGAGCTCCTTGTTTTGCCAAAACATGCGGAATCTTAGTTCTTTAATTATATTTGAAATAATACGAGCATTAGTTTATACGTAACGATATGTTCATTCTATTTGGAGTCAAATTAGTATTTTTTGAAATTCCTTTCCAGAAATACAGTGTGCCACAACAACGACATTTAATTGACGATATTTGTACCAATGCGGCACCTAATGATTGTTACCGTATTTTCAGTGAATTATAAAAAAACAGTTTTAATATGTTAAAAACAGAAGTAAAGACAATTTCATAAAGCAATTTGAGACAGTGTCATGCAGTGTTGATTAAATTGATAAAGTCTTTGTCCGTAACGGGAAAACAACCGCCAAACAAGATAAAACGCATCACAAATATCAACAATATTTCTTACCAAAGGAAATCAGAAATTTTTAACATGGTAACTACACAATTACCATAACAACTGAGAATCCCAAATACGTAAAATATATTTGGAATGCTAACTAAACAACTTAGTTTATTTACAAAGGCTGTTTACTATCAAATTTTGTATAGAGCTTTTTATGATTTTGTAGAACTTATAAACAAATGCGTGGTCGCCTGGCAACCGCCACTTTTTGTTTCGCTGTTAGCTTCGTCAGTGCCCTTTCATTGATATAAGTACTCAGACAGATACACAAGGTTGCTGGTGGTGGTGAGAATTCAGGATCGACTACCCGGATTGTCGACATTACTATTTCATGATGATGAAAGTGTCTTTTATTGGAGTCTGTGCAATCATAAATGTTTACGGGCTGAGAGATGAAAGGAGTCGATATGTTGGCTTTTTCGTGATCAATGTATTTGCACACGTTTTGTCTCGGTAGAGTCTTTTAGAAATGACGTGATCGAGTACGTATAAGTTGAGGAATCCAATTCTGATCCTCCGATTTGTGCTTCCCTCTCCCCTCCTGCCCTGAGACCATAATGACTGTGACGTAATTTCTCTCGAGTTTTCCCATATGGAGAAGAAATGCGTACAGGTTAAAATAGCTCTCAAAGTGGTAAAGGTGTTCATTGATTTGAACTTGGCCGTCGAGAACAGTTAATTGCAAGTGAAAAAAAAAAATGCAATGTTTTAAACATCCCGTGTCTGGCTGAGACATACTGCAAGTGTGAATTTAAAGTTTGGGTGGCCAGCCAAAGGCTCTAAAAAGTTTTTGGGTGTCACCGATTCTAAAACAAAGATTGGTAGCTAATATTCTATGTCATATTATTGCGGCAAGGATGGCCTTGGACCCTGTAGTCTACCCCCTTATCTACACCCCGCGATCCCTGAATTTGAAAGTTTTTGGACTTGCCGCTGACATCCATGGCTGAGAATTAAAGCTCTAGAAAGCTCTAATATTTTGTGACTATTTTAAATCCATTTCTTATCTTTTCCAATACCCTAGTGCTACTTAACTCTGTAAATAATATAGAGCGCCAGCTTTATTGTCAGGGGTACAAATCTGTAGGAACCACTTCGACGTTCTTTATTTGTACACCCGGTAGGGGTACAGCTTACGTTTTCACAGGACTAGTAGAGTCTAATTCGATTTTTATTGAAACGACTTAGTAAATCGAGTCATTTCATTGCATATCACATAGTATTCTGATTGCACAAAGCTAAGTGGTATTTCAGAACTGTGTTTAGTTAAAACGTTATGAAAGTAAGAGCCTTTTCTTTACAAGAATTTAAAATATACCTATTTTCTGTCTCTCTTTAAATCACTTCTAAATAGAATCTGTCGCTCTAATAGCCTAACGCACCTACAAGTAAATATTGGAATGCTGGAAGCTTCCCTAGCCGTAGATTTTAAAAGAAACAGTCATCACCTTTCACCCATTTTTACGTTTCCATGCGTCAAGTTATTCAAAGGTTTGACATATTTGGCGTTTGGTCATAGAAATCTGAGCAGCGAGCTTTCAATAACAAAGGTACGTCGCTTTCAATAAAATCAAACTATTTTATTATTTGCAGCTATGAAAAATGAGCTTTATTTTATTTTCGTACGCATTCATTGTTTGCAGAGAGTGTACTGTAGGTTTCATAGAAATGCCAACAGTTCTGCGGTAACAAGACTTACTCATCTGCTTCTTTCATTTCTCCCATGTACTATCAAAGTGATTTTGGAGACGTAATGACTTCTGGACAAAAATCTAGCAAAAACGTAAATGCGTTGAGAAAATGAACACTCCCATCGATTTTCAGTACTTGCGAGAGAAGTAATCGAAGGATTTGTTTAGAAAAAATTACGGTACGTGGATGACTTCGGTTTTGCAGGAATTATAGTACCTTGGCATTAGATAATTTCGAGGCTGTTAGATTCTGAGACGCATTATGCCTACCATCTGCTCTACTATGAATAAATTAACGTCTGTGACTGTTAACTTGCGGTTTGTGACAATTGCACATTCCAGTTGACTCTGATAACCGTAAGGTCACGTTGTAGTGACAAAATTTACCAAATTTGTGAAAATTCGCCCGACTAAACGGCATAGGACGGGTAAGTAATGCTGGTTTTTTCTTTCAGCTATATAATACATGATATAATTCTGGCTCATTTTTAGTTTCAGTTAATGTAAACTAAAGGTTCACTCGAGGCGTCTTGAAAGACTAAAAGATTAACCGAGGCATGTCATTGCCAACTTGTAGTGTCAGAGATAACGGAAGTAACAATCTTTCATGTTGACTACCTCATTCTGTGTTTATGTATATAAATATATGGAAAAAGCATGTTGATACAACTGTAAACTGATGACAAAGAGAAAATGCTGAAAATATAGCACAGAACTACCGAGATCAGCACCGATGCTGGTCAACAGTCCCAATGTTCTTGGGTAAATGCAAAATAGTTTAAGACATTTTAGAATACTACGATGTTAAATTTTTTGACAACCTGTCACAAAATGTCAAGATAATGAAGATCTTGATTAAGAATCATTCGCACTGAGACGAACATTATTAAAATCTTAGAGTTTAGAAGTACGTGAGCTTGCTTCATGAAGATTTTTAGATTGGAGATATTTGAAATTTGCTGATCTAACTATTTGAATTTTTTATGCAAAGCCCCAACTATCGAGATTAATCAATCGTCTAGTAGAGGAATTATCAGAAAATGCAATATCCAGATATATTAGGCACTGCATGTAGGTATTGATCCCGTTTGATGCCTAGTTCGAAACACATTTTATTTAGAAAATGATATACATTATACATCAGATCGTTATTGTTGCCAACAGTGTGATAATGGACAATAACACTAATGATAAGTGATACTTCTGCCTAATAATATTTGGCTATCCCAATAAGAAATCGACTACTTTTTTGTTTAACTGTATACACTCAAAATTCAACAACAACTGCTGATAACATTGACTTAGCAACAGTCTTGCTCTCATCGATGAACATTCGGAAGCATTCTGCCAACTGTTAAACAAGAACATATACCTCGTAAAACAAACCTTTAGCATGATGTCAGCATTAGCAAGCGGTAGCATATCCAAACTTGGTCAACGAAATTGTTTTATCATTCTTTTGTCATGATATGGTATTACACTACGCGTGATTCGTTTATATGTATAATTTCCTCTTCCTGTGATCCCGAACCTTTGTCTACCCTGCGCTGGTTGCTACAGTGACGTTACACCTTAAGTGGGGATGGCCGAATAGCCTGCTGCCTACATAAGCTACAGCGCTACAAGACGTGCACGGATTGTCCTTACGGTTACCATGAGTTTAAAATCTCGCAGGAAAATAGGGTTCTCGGAATAGCTCTCTTGCACAAGGGCCAAACAAACTCCAGCTGTTTCAATTACTACTGAAGGTATTTGATTATTGGTTTCAGTGATGTATGAAATTTATCATTTATTTATATATGCATAAGGTATCTATGGAGGTGCGAAAACAACAGGATTATTTCTGATACTTGCACTTATGTTTAATATCATTATTCTTGATTAAACAACCTTCTCCCTTATTATGCATTTGTTATTATATCATGAGAAAACAGTTGTTTTTTTAAAACTTTAATCCCCTCGGAGATTGTCTGAGGCTTATCAAAAGATCTTTAAAGTAACATAACATTTGAAAGTATTTCTTAGACGGACATACCAATTATTCAAAGACCTCCATAAACTTTTATCTTGACCAGTTCCCATAACCCATTTGTTTGCTTGTCTGAGAGTACGAATATCGTCAGAGTGAAATGGCTAAAAATTTTAAGTGACTTGTGTTTGCAACCTTAATTTTGAATAAAAGTGTAAAATAACTAGAAGTTAACCTTTAATAATACTTTTGGTAATCCTCGGTTCTTAAACTCGCTTAATATTTTGTTTCATAAAGTTGAATGCTCATCAGACAAGAACTAGAGCTATTAGAACCCTGTTGTAAGTGATTGGTTTGCTTCCAACTACACAGACTCACCAATGACTTGTACAACAGACATGAGCAGTGTCTGACACGAAAAGCACTGGGCAATCCACAAAGTAGGATGGGCTGCACCAACTCAATCAAGTTTACGTCTCTTTGATTTTAACTCGGGCATGAGCAATGTCTGACATGTATCTGAATCGTCCTCCCCATATTAACACAGCTCATCAGATGTGAAGGTTTTTCCTGAATCATCATATCATCAGATTGTTTATCCTTGAAAGGAAACTTACATACATAATAAAATCAGCTCGAACATAAAATTCTAAGATCTGAACCTAAAATCAACTGTAACAGTGAATTCATTTCAGAACTTCATTATCCCTTCACGTTGACCAAACAGAATCCATTGAAATGACAAATCATTGATGTTTTTTGAACCTCTAGAACAATACTCTTCCTCATTTTTCCTTATACTGAGGCAGACAATCTTTTCCCTCCTTTTCGAAATGGATTTTATTGTTACATTCTACAGACATCGGACTGTAGTAGACTTATTTGTGCCTGTGGGAAACGTCATACCTTACTCGGTCCTGCCACAAATCAGCACAGTTGACCAAAAAGACCCTGAATAAAACCGAATGGTGGAACTAAATTCACAAATAACAACTCAGGTCTGAACTGATTCCAGAGCTTTGAGAAATCTTCGTTTTTGATGTCGTATTTTGATACGCTGAAAACCACATTGGAGTAAATCCGTCATTTCTCAATTGTGTATAAATTGATGCAGATGACAGAAACCAGCAAAATAGTATACAATCCTAGACAACTGAGGCAACTAGTTTAAGTAGATTAAGGAGATGTTATCCACAAAGATTTACAGTGTATTGTCATTTCATTTGACTACTCGGAATGAGTATGCCCGTTGCACTTAGTTTTCTAAAATTTCCTCTATGCACTACCTTAAATTTGTGTCTCAACTTAATCCAGTACTTCCTTTTCAATTGAGAAAGTTAAACGTAAGCACAATAGTCTATTAAAGGAAAATAATTACTAATTTTTTTTATTAAAGGTTGAGTAGCGGCTAGTTATATGACATTAGCTGTCGATATACGTTCACTTACATCGAGCTGCTCCATCGCGTTTACTAAACGTAAATAACTCTCGCCTTTAAGTGCGTACAGAGTGGGGGAATTTCGGGCGCATAAAATATACCTTTTAGGCCATTCTCCTACCCCTGCATTGCCACTTCCGTGGAGACCTACGTAACCCGTTCTTTGTCAATCTTTACATGAATTTTCTCGCGGCACTCTTATTCCCATGAACCGCCTTAACTGACCCCTGCTTATTCACTAGCAACAAAAAAAGGAGGCTTTGAGGTTAATACCCTCTATTTTTCCCATGTAAATTTTACTGTAGTCAATGGCCGCATGCTCTTTACATCGTGATGTATTTTTAAGAGTCACCTACATTAAATAGAGGTGATACTGTAATGGTACGGATAGGTTACTACGGGTTCTAAAGATCCAAAATAAAATAAAAACTCAGGAATTCCAACAGCCTTCAGGCTTCCACAATCTATTACTTAAAAAACGCAATCAACAAACAACACAAACCAAACTCTCAGAAATCCAAACAACATCTGATTTACAAGCGTCATAAGGCTACTTTTATGTAATATTTACAATAGATAAGAATCAGCCAATTAAAGAGAGACAAACACACAAGACCAAAGATGACGCAGGCAGATAAATATAGTGAAACAGAAAAGTAAGCAGGCACACGTGACAGAGCAACCTACGAAAGCAACATTACACATGATCAGCACAGGAGGTTGACATGATAGAAAAAATACCAAGAACAGAAGCAAACAGTTATACAACAAGTAAAACTACAGAGTAAAGAGTGGAATTACCGTTACAATACCAGTGGCGGGGAAGTGGAGAGTCAGGGGGAACAAATCCATGTCCGTCAGAATGTTTAAATGCTTATTTGATATTCGTTGCCTAAGTTCGTTCCTAATTTTGTAATACAGTTAACAGGTCAAAATTTGCCTGTAACCCCTTCGAAAATATGCCAAGTACCCTCTCGTGCTGGAGTGATGATATTATCATTAAACTTTAAGAGGAAAAATTTCCTGAATGGAGTACAAGATGTAGGAGTATTGCCGCTCTTATATAGCTTCATAATAAAAGAAAATGTGTAATTTTCCATAATCTGTAATGTAGGAAAAATTTAACTCTTACGAATAGTATCTCTCTTTTTTATCCTATCTATTTATTACGTATCCTCTCTATCTCTATCTAATACTAGGTAAATCGTACTTATTCCCTGTATTTCTTACTATGTACCTTTACCTAACCAATGTAAGTCGTACATAAACCACGTATATCTTATGTGTCCTCCATAACTCTAGGACCCCAATTTATCACTTAGGTATCCTGTCTTTCTCTGATGTACCATATGCATCTCTTATGCGCCATGTGTATCTAGCAAGTTATTTGTATGATAGACCAATACGTCATCAATCAAAGAACTGAAATCCTTGAAAGTCACGAGATGACATCACACTTCCTGTACTTCAAGACAACTGTGTCAATAAGACTGGATGTGTAACAGTAGTAGTCCATTGCTATTTTCCTTCTGAAAGTAACTACAAATTATACATTTGTTCTTTCACATTTCGACTCAGAATATTTTAAAGACAGAAAGATTGTTTGCTCCTAAGTCAAAATGGGATTATTAACGATTAAGCAAATATTAATAACGATATCTATATTTTGATACAAGAAAATTTTCTTCTAAGCTTGAATGTCATAAAATATTATCATTTCCACTACCATTTTAGTTAGCGTCTAGGTCCCATTAAATACCCGGTCCGAACACCAGCCCATCCAAAAGCTCTGTCTGAATAAAGCGGCGTCGAAGATCAATTGGTCGTTTACGGTAGCCAAAGTGGCCCCATTTTTAAAAGCAAATTCTTTCAATTTAACATCTGAAATACATTAAGGCAGCCTATATCAGACCTATCATGACCTTTGCGAGGATTTTGCGTGTCATTGAGGATCCACTTCTTTCATCTTTCTCGTATACCGTAAATATGAACGCATGTTTGAAGTCCTACAGAAGACTCAATTTCTGCAAGCATATGTTGTACAGCTAAAGGGGACCATCCTTTAAGCTACGGCCTGCATACCCCAGGACTCCTGCCGGTGTACAATCTTACCTCGCAGCGGTAACTTGTCACTACAGTAACTTGTTATTATTCACTACTTCCAATCATGGCCCACGCAGCCCGACATGACGTGGTTGGCATGGCGCTCTCAATAATTTTCCTACTTATCCATTATGCTTGATACAGTGATCTTTTGTTCTGTTAAACTTTGCCCGTCCTCTTTTAAACCCCGCAACGTGGGATCAACCCTGAGTTTAAAATCCCATGGAAAGAAATGCCCCCCTCACATTTCCAGCATAATTGTAACTTTGATGTTCCTATTAAGAAAACAGGTTTGAGACAGTGGCCAGTTTAAAATAGCAACAGAATACATAGCAGAGCAAAAACTCTATTATCATGCTTTAATATTTGATAATATTTGATAGATATATATTTGTGTATGTATGTTACGGTGTACTACCTTTCTTCGTCATTTAGCTACAGCAATACAACATACTGATGTAGTCACAATTTAACGTTTTTAGTCCATGTTAATATTCTACAGCCAAGAACTTTAAATTTAACATGTAGCCTGATAATTAGCAGATATTTCCAGCTTCCTTATCAAAGAAAGCTCACTTTCTTGGTCGGTATTTGCTGGCCATCTCCAAGTCCAAGTGCATCTTTATAGTTTCCAAACTATGTCTTAGAATGAACTATAGATGCTATGGACGAAATCATTGTGTTGCTATAGCAACATTTCTCTACTGGAAAATCTGTATGACGATAAGAGAGGAACGTGATAGATTTAAGCCGCAAATCGTCAAATCTGCTCGTAAAAATGTTCGAAATTACCTATCAAACGAAAACTCAATTTAGCTCGACACAATTTTAGAGTCAAGCTTCTGCACCGTGTGACTTGACCATGGTAGGACAGCTATACTGCCTGTCAGACTATTAAACGCACATTGAAAATTGAAAATTGCTTTGCTGGATGTCGATGTCCATCAGTGTAATATTGGGAACTAACGTGGTGACTGAAGGAACAGAATATATTATCAGAGTTCACCTAGGTCAGTTGTTTGAGTGCACGCTGTAAACGAGTGGTTCAAAACCTCGAATCCTTGGTGGTGACAAAATTTATCGCCTCTAGTGTCTTCTCGAATCCCCTCTTTTCCAAAACAGATTACCCCAGTTATTTACAATACAGTAACGTCAGTTACTCATGCATCTTTACAAATTTTCAGGTCACATCGATCCTAAACGCAAAAGATAGTAAACTCTTTGCTTAAGATTGATTTTTATAACAGGTGTTTCTAGGTGCCAATTAACTTTGACTTCCAGCAGGGTGGTCAACAACAGTGAAGTCATGGCCATCATAACGTTGTGCAATCAACCTCTTGAATATCAAAAGGTATAAGACAAAATCATCGTGATACATGCTGGTATTAATGCATTAGTAAGAAGCAGAATTTAGAGGGTTTCTTAAATCTATTCGTTTACTAATGAGTTCTTTGAATGTGCAAGACTGGCAATTGCTCAGTCGTTCAAAGAGATTTACAGAAAAAATGATAGTCTTAAAAATTCTCAGATTTAGAAACAAAAAACATTAGCAAGGAGCTTGACTGTAACCAACATCAACTGTCGATGACATACACCGTAACTTCCAAAGGAGTAGGAAACTAATAGTAAAAGGCTTAAGGTAGGTCTATGAGAGTTTTACCCCCGCCCCACCTGCGAAGAAAATATAGGTACAGCAACATAGGTGTCAATGGCTGAAATGATGACGCCGTTCCATCAAAAATTCGGAATTTTTAAAATTTTTACCTAATGTGAGGGTTTTTTCGTGGTTTCATAAGGGGGCATAGTCAAATTCTTTTCCCTCTCTGTGTATACAGTAGCGTTTTATTATGTATTTTTTAAACATTCATCAAACGACTGGAGCCCAAGATATAAACTTTCATTAAAACCACACAAGTAATGTTGATAAAGTATAATTGGCCTATCTCTGGCAGTGCTACAGGTTTGACAGGGTGGACATGTTCAATAAAGTCTAGAGACAAATACGTTAGGATATGTTGGGATGGGGTTAATTTGCTCTTAGCCTCTTTTCTTGGAATGTCAGTACTTGTAAAGAACATTATAAACTTGCTGTATCCAAAATAATTTGACGTTCTGAAGATAGTTGCGGCACAGCTGGTGAACTTAGCATTTTTTAAGAGGGCCCAACTATTCTTAGCTTAAAGAGAAGAGGGGTGGAACTTATAACTTTGACGTTGGTGAGTTGGTAGGATAAAGCCTTAAACAGAAAGAGAAATAGATGACGTATTTCAACTGCTAGAAGGAACGAGAAAGACGCCGCAGAGGCAGAGAAGGAATACACGAAAGGAAGGAAGCAAGAAAAAGAGACTCATTTAGGAATATGAGAAAAACCAAAGAGCTAATCGTATGTAAATAATATCATCAACTTCAACCATGACCGTAGCATCTAAGGCAAAAAATCGCCATTGGGTTAATGAATGAAGTATATCTGATTAATTAAAAGGTGACAAAATTTTAGCAGAAAGTGACAACACGCTCCCCTCCCTTAACCAGTCTGATGCGGCCTTATGCTGGTTCGTTTCTTTGAAAAAGGTTGTGATGGCATCGACGCTGGTTAAATTATAGTCCGACACACAGACACAGGTAATATGAATCATCCCTACAAATTGTAGCGTTTGAATCAGCCTTTATGGCATGGTCTCTTCACCGTTAGTATGACAGAAAGTTTTTTCTCTAGACATCTGATTTCACCGCCCTTGGTCTCAACACGAATCGGACCAATTTTATTTAATCTGTTACATTGCAACAGCCTCACTCCAAATTTTTGATGTCTTGACAATTTCTCAAAAGTTTAAGCATGGCAGCCTGAAAGTCCCGATGCAAAGTATGGCTTTCACTGAAACTGAACCTCCATTGCTGACAGAAGCATCTTGAAGGGATAATGTGTAGCCGTTCCAAAGATTAATTCTGTGCGTTCAAATTGCAATTTTAGCACAAAATTGAAGTTTTTGATGACAAATGTCTTGTTCACTATATCATTTTTGAACCCGAAAAGAAACCAGGTAAGCCATGGCGCGGTTTGAGCAGCCTGTTTGCACCACAGAAAAGAGCATTGTTGAAACCATGCTAGGGACTGTGCTAACATTCTACTCAATATAGTAACTGTATTTGGTCAATCTGACCTCGTTATTTTGTCCACAGTGACGATAAGTCGATTAATACCCTTGTCACTTGTACGAGAAAATATCGCGCGTTCCATCGGACGCCGGGCATTGTCTAGCTCGACATGTAGGTGTTTCTATATACTTAAATAACATAGTTTAACAATGCCACAGTTCAAAAGTCGGGAGACATGAATCCTATGAAGCCAAGAAAAAGTGAAAAGCGAATTTGTGTGTGTAGTCTATTTACAATTTACTATTGAGCTTTTAAGACCTATGTTGATTGGCTACGTTATGATCAAGTAGAAGAGAAAAAACTTCGAGAGCAGTCAACGTTCCGAAATTTGGCGCGCTTTGATAAAGTTGCAAACAACGCATGTACAAAGCAAAATCGATTGATTTTGAACGATATGGAGCCTGGAAGTTTCCTAGCCCACCTTAATGAGCCAGACCGCACCCAATCAAGTGTTTACACTACAAATATAAACCTTGTCAAGGCCTAGCATTGTACCTGACACGGTTCCTGATACTGTTCCTTTTACGGCTCCAGGTGTGGTTCCTTGCACGGTAACTGACACGTTTCTTGGCATGGTTGTGTATACTGAATAAATCAAGTCAGCAGCGTAAAGAATATGCGGTTTCTTTTCCCATTTAAGGCTAAAGTATTATCTGGTTGAATAAAGCTAAAACCTAAGTTGATGCTTTTTCTTCTTTTTAAGGCAGGATCTCTAATTAAGCTTGAGGTGAAGCTGTTATGACTAGGATGAAATACAAAGCACCTATTTGGTGCCCCTAAATTGCCGAGACTAATGGCACGTACAACAGATTTAGGGTTAGTCAGGTGACTGGATCGACCTAACAAGCGTGTGTATCAGCCTTGACTTTGCTGTCTACGTAGTCTCGGACTTGCTTGTTTACAAATTTTGACGGACTTTCGGAGTGTAATACAAGGAGGCGGGTGTACGAACCATATTCGGAAAAGTGTATTGCAGTGTGAAGCATGTCAACAAGGAGAGCAACAATTCTCTTAGTTCGATGGACGTTTTCTTAACGCAAACGAATTGAAAAGAGCTAGCCATTCCGAGTTTTTGAGAACTATATTTCGGGACCATGGCTTTGCCGCTGTCGCGGAATCAACAATAGAAAACCAAGTTTATGTATCCAACCTAGTTCCCTATGGATGGAGTTGTTACAAGGTCTTTAAAGCGGATTATGTAAGGTATGCAAACCAGACCTTAAAATTGAAACGTTATAACTATCTCATATACATCCTATCACATGAAACTACAGTTTACATTTTAAAAAGTGGTCACAAGGCTGCTATGGTAAGCTTTTCTGATTCGTACTTGCAAGCCGGCTGATCTCCTATATTTTGGTGTAACTCTTAACAGAAAACAATGATGGTGTAGAATGCCAATTGCTTAAATAGAAAGCCCAGGATATTGACAAATAAGTCTAAAATGGTAAACATATACCTGAGAAAGTCACTTTTGTTGTTCTTTTTGCTGTCACGTTTCTTTGTAACATGTGAGCAACTTGTTTTAGCAATTGACAGCGTATGTCCTCTCCATGCAGAGAGAACCATTTTCTTGTAAGCAAGAGAGATAAACTCGATTTCGGTCAGATTATCTGACGTCAGGCACACAATACCCAGTGCATTCTGACGTTTCAGAGCCTTGACAATGTGGATTATTTGCTATACTAGAAGACAAAAACTCACCGGGTAACAAAGAACCAAGTAACGCCAGCTTTTTCAGACCCTTGAAGGAACAACATGGCATTAGGTGAAAATAAAACTGTAGCTATAGTCGGAAAGAGCACGTCTATCTAAACTTAATGTCTTTCTATTATTATCATACGTTGTAATCTTGGTAAGAAAAATTGGAAGAGTTTAGCCAGACTTAACTCAATTCCTCTCGTATCTCTGTGATTGCTTCTTTGTCCCTTTTTGACTTCCTGTTTGTGTTCGAAAAGGTAGGCACAGCATCCTTCTTGAACTTTTCTTTGGATGCTCGTTGCCAAGAACTTTCGCTCTTAAGTCTTCTTGCAACATTTCCGGGAGAAAGTGGCTTTCTCACAGTACTTTATCTTTGAAGAAATTGAAGAAATCATGCTCTTTCCAAGACCCTTGTTTCTAAACCAAACGCTGATTCTCTTCTTCTCGGAATTGTACATCAACTTGTCGTGTTTCGGTCGATTAGGGTTGGGGATGCAAAAATAACGAATATTATGCACCCCTGCCATATAGTCACAATTGACAATTCAACACCATGGCATGCTGAAGGGCAACATTTCTTGAAGTACTGTGATCTTAAAATGGAAACTCTAAAAGCTGGAAGATCGACTGTTGTGCAATCACTGAAGATTTCGACTAAATTTATTCATGTTTAGGCGCCTTCACTTTGACAAATACAGCGCTGGATGATGACATATACTGTGATTGAGAACGAGGATGAAGGAAAAAATTGCGCTGTGTATGGGGAGGACATAAGCGGCCGATTGCTAACATAAGATGCTTCGTGACATGTTACCAAGAAATGTAACAACAAAAAAAACAACGAACTTGATTTTCTCAGGAATATGTTGTCCGTTTACATTTTTGTTAATATCCTGGAATTTCCCTTTAAAGGAGAATCTAGAGCTGCTGATGTGATAATCGGCACGGAAACACCAGATGGGCGACACTAAACGTTTGTAGGTAGTTATCAACAACAGATATTTTTGTAAGGAGTACCAACATACATCTAGGAACATTTGTCGGTTTGATTCCTGCAAAAGCCGACTTCACAAAAAGACCAACATAATAAAAGAAAGGTTGATGATTTTTGTTGTCGAATCCCTTCACACACTTAGATATGGTGTAGCTTTTCTTCTGATCCTCTATTCACTTCTCCATTTTGCTATTGATTGTGAAGCCTGTATCAAGAAATAGTTTTCGTCGGATGATAATGAGAGTGGTACAAAGTGTGACTTCATGTTTACAAAACTATTTAATGTTATTTATATACTACTTAACTGGAAACACCTGTTGCACCCAAAAGGAACTTGTTTATATTGCTTCAATTACATTTTTAGTACAGCGTTTTCTTTAAGCCACAATTAACATTACTGCTGTTCGAAATCATCACCCATGAATTTGTAGCTAAGCAATTTAGATAGAAAGGAGAATACTCTTTGATTCTATTATGGACAAGACTGCAGAATATACTTCTATTAACCTCGACTGTCCCCTTGCCATGCCTCTCCTTTCATATGACCTGGTCTAGTTTTGATTTGCTATCTTCCACAGTTGTGTTAATGTGATCATCATTCATAAATTGTTTTAAACATATGGCGAACGCCGCTGATCCCTGTTGAGAACCAAACCATGACGCATGCGTTGTCGCTATCGATGCTCTCTTGGCAAAGCATTCTGTTATTCTGTTAATTGACTTCCATCATGTGTTATTTTATCAAATGCTTCCGCCATACAAGGAAGGTGCACTTAATCATTTGGTAGGGGAAGGTAACTCAGTAAGACTTAAGTAGAAGATTTATGTATATTCACATGCCTACAACAGGTCTTTTGTTGTAACTTTGTAGCGGAATGGCTAGAGCTCTCATTATCGTAGCAGATTGGAAATTTTCACATGTGTTCAGTTTTGTATGTTTTTGGCCGACATGGAAAGCAAACTATTTCAGGAACGCCGAAATTTATGATTTAACAGTCAATAAAAACCAAAACATAGAGTCTTTCAACAAGAGCAAAATGGACACCTTTTATATTCGTTTGAATACCTGCCATGTCTAAAGATATGTTTTCGTCTTACTTTGAATCCCTTTGCGTCAGTTTATCCCTGACTTCCATTTTTTCAAATTCCAAATTTATGAACTTAAACTGTGATTAGACAAAAGTACAGCAATCTAGCTTCATTTTTTTTACATGCAGAGGTCTTTGCCTTAGACAGCTCTGAGTGTTGAATCGCTGCAATGAACGTTGAATAACTAAGGATATTAAGCAAACTTTAATATTCTGATAATGCCATATGAATACTCCAAACTCAAAAAAGGATGTTACTTATCACCTTATGCTACATTTGTTTACAAGTTTACTTGATGTTCATCTTAATCATTTCAAAACAATACGCAATCTGCCGAATATGAATAAAATGGGGTTTTGATAATGATAACAACCCCAGCTTTGTATGATTTTATCATGAGCATCTTTACCTCGTCATTATCACCAAATTAAGATTATCCTCGTAATCATCATCATCATCATCATCATCATCATCATTATCATTGCCATTCGTAAGAGCTGAGCAGGAAGTCTTCAGTATTTATGGAAATTCATTTATCAATCTGTATTCGCAACATGGACGTTTTCGTTGTTTTATTTCTTAACTAATCTCTCAAATGTTCGTTGCAACAACGGAGCACTCAGTTACTTTTCCTTCGTTAATATTTGGTTCGTACTCGAGACAACATAGCTTTTGTGGAAATGAAGTCGCTTCTTGAAATTGAGGATATAAACATGTGTTATCTCGTCTTATAGAGAGTGATCAGGTCAAACGCTCTATGCTATTTGCAAACGCAAGTTTGTGAATGATAAAAACATCTGCATATCAAGGCTCAGCAGGGTTGCGTTTGAAGAAATGGAAGGTGGACACCTTACGGGTGCATTCCGTGTCAGAAATAATTACGTAGACATATAGATAGGAAACATTGCTCATTTACTCGAAATCGGGAAATTCGGAACCAATGAAATTTAAAGGGCGCGTATTATAATGTGTATCATATCATCAGAGTTAGTGGTACAAAGGCAATCTTTGTTCATTTGTCTTCTTTGAAATGAGCTTTTGAATGCAATTTAGAGATTTATTCTCTGTTGTACAGCTCGTCTTTTCCAACTATCGGTTGTGTCATTAAGGAGAAAAGGTAAAAAGGTATGTAATATTTGTAGCTGGCATTACGTTGCGGAGATTCAAGTGTTTCGAAACAGAAATTTCTTTATTTGAAATGACTCCAAACAGTTTCAACACTCCGTCCAACTCGCAATATCGCTACCTCTGCGTAGTTAAAGAGAAAGAGTCACATATTCTATCAATAAGTCGTGAGCAATCTCCTTTAAGTAGATCGACATTTTGCAGCCAGAACTGTACTAATTTACCATGAAGGATTGAACAGCTAGAAAAACACTAATATTCTAAAACTATTGTCTATATGACAATGCTTTTACATATATCCGAGGACTTCAGATTCTAATATCCGTAACTGCAGTGTTTTAAAAAGGCAGGCGTTAGATGTGACATGTTCCTGCATTATCAGAGCCGTAATCACTTGGGGGGGGGGGGGTAAGTGCTATACCCCATTAAATACTTTTCAAGGTGATGAAAATTTGTTTACAGAATATATGTCTTTTCCTGGCCAGAGCCTCATGAATCTCTGTTGCCGAATTGAAATTACATGGGTGAAAGTCAGTTAGCCCCCTCCCCCGGCACTGATTATTTTCCAAATGGGCTTATATAATAAATCTGATCCAAAGTTCAGTGGTATTAAGAAATAAGAATCTCGATATAGTAACTAGAAGTTCTCTAGATATTGTCTAATATCTTTCAAGTTCAAGACCCAAGAGCAACTTTGTTTTTCAAAATGTTTTTGATCCAGTTTACCTTAGATCCTTTTTCAGTTTCGTTCTGATAAAGGACCAAGTTGTTGTGGATAATATCAAAGTGTCAAAATTATTTTTTTAATAAAGTGAGGCACAGGGAAGGAGTCAAACAGCATTTTTTCAACATCATTGTTTATATCATCTTCGTAGATGACCACGACATAACTTTTCATTTTTCTAAAGAAAGTTTTACGAAGCCATGGTCGTTCCATTCTTACTACCTCGTTGATAAAATCGGTTTTTTGATTAAATCAAAAAAAATGCATAGCTTCAAGCGACAGATGACGGAATACCTTCTGCCGTGCTATTAAAAATAGAATCCTTATATTATAAACGACTGATAACTTCCGCGAGTTCACATCTCAACATGAGATTTAAAAGTGAAATGACAAGTTCAAGAAAAAAGTGCATATAGCATCCCTTCTTGCCTAGGCTCATACCTCTGGAGGGTGCTGATAGGAAAACCGTACCCCGCTCTGTATTAGTTCTGCAACCATTAACTGTACAGTTTGTTTCTAACTTTTCTTTTCTGATCGAACTCTTACACGGAGCTTGCTTTCACTTTCAAATAGGTATTTGAACGAGGCAAACCGATAAGTGTGTCCTCTTCTGTAACTTGGGGGTGCAACGGACAGTGCCCTCCCCAACCTTTCAAATTTAGAAGAATTCTCTAGTAGAGACAAAGCAATATCCACCCAAGTATTTAACTGGTTACTCCTCGTTCTAATCAAATTTGAGAGTTTACTCTTAATTGTATCAAGTGATTACTAGACCATTGTTGACACGTCAAAAAATTGCTTCCCCTCCTCCCCAACAAACGGTAGATTCACCGCTTCTAAAGAGTTCCATAAAGATGCCCTTTTGGTTTAGTACTGTTAATCTACTGTGAAGTCTGATTATTAGTATTTACTACTTAACAAATTTTTATGTCAGTGATGTGATATTAGAATTTGTTGCTAGAATAAAGTCTATTCGAGTTTCACATTATACAAAATTTTGTTTACACACAGAAAATTTTCTTATGAAAATCATTTGCCTTAAACCTAATCTTAATAAGCCCCTGTACCATTCTGGATTTAAGCTACAGGAGACGTGACGTGAACAATTTGTTCTGCAAGCTGAAGGGGGCAGAAGCGGCCTAGTTAGCAGACAACGATGGCTGATTTTCAACCATTAGCCTAGGATTGCTTAACTAAACTCTCTTCCCTCCTTGTTGATGGTACATCAAAACAAAGTTCTTAATATCTACTTCAAAACACTCAGTTTTCCTTTGATCGGAACTGCGTGGTTGAGGCTGAAGATCCGCTGCAGGTGCAACTACTCTTTCGGTGTAATCTCTTTGCTTACTGACGGGATCCTTTGGGTTTTTTACACAGAATTTAACACGAAGAACTTCTACGGTAGTAGATCCAAGGTTAATCAAGTGTTTAAAGTGATTAGATTGCAGGCAGGCTCACTAAAAGGAAGATTTAAAGCATTAAGAACTTTGTCAACTAAATTCCATCGGGTGCAGTATTGAGTCATCTAAACATTGATGTCTGTCATTTTCCAACACCGTACCTAATTAAAAATCGGTATATCAGATGATTAGGTACAGGTAATTACTTCATTAAAAGTCTTCCTGAATATTCAAACTTCAATTAGTAGCACTCTACTTACTCCAACGGCGATTTCATCTGGATATTTAAACAAAATATAAGTAGAATGGGACGACGTTGGTAAAATCGATTAATTGTCATACTATTTGTGAAGTCAACATAATTGCTACTGCCTTCCCTTCGTAGTTTGGAGTGTTAAAGGAGAAGAAATCGCAAATAATTCTTACATTGTTATGATTTAAGGGGTGGCTTAAGAGACTGTAGGCCTAATATTTGACAGATTTTGATTCTTTTGTTCAAAGATATCTGAAAGTTTCGTTTCCCTTTTCAGCTAGATTGTTGGTGTTGTGAAAGGTACTTAAGAGATAGTTGTGGAGCGGGTTATGATGTAAATCGCTGAGTTTCGGCCTCTTAGAGGAAGGGACCCCTTTCAGTATACAGAGGACTTAAAAATAGCGTATTCAAGAAGAATGGGGCTTGTTATAAGCAACTTCTTAATTTTTCAGTGATAAACTGTCTGTTTACCAATCGTTTAGCAATTACATAAAGCTCTGTCAGATTACAAAAAGAGAAATTGATGAAATATCGCACCGATTCAGCCTTAAATTAGCTTCTGCTAGTTTTAACGCTGGTAAGTTGAACTACACTATTATTGTAAGATGCTTTATTCGCCTCATTTTCGATTCTTACAAGCTCATTGCTTACACTTGAGCGGATCCAAGCTGATTCGCTTTGAAAAGCGGTTTAAAACTGGAAAGTACCACTGATCTCTAAGAAAGACTGGATCGAGCTTCCCATTGTTTCCAACTACGAAAAAATGTAGTCACGAGTACAGGCCCTCATTAGTTAAAATAGCGAGGGAAAGTCCGCCATGTTGCGAAACATTGTTTATAAGCTTTGTGTGATGGGGACTGAAATGGCGTCCAACGACTGAC
>JAAAKL020000344.1:0-44906 GCA_010016065.2 Carybdea cf. marsupialis auct. non (Linnaeus, 1758)
AGCCAGAGATTGGAGCGAGTGGAGATTGGAGAAAGTTGGAGCGAGGTCCTCTCTGCTTATCAGGAGGTACAATGAGAGATTGCGAGTAAAAACTAGGGAAAGAGGTTTTCGAAATTGTGTTTCTGGTACCCATCAGATTCCTCAAGATTTATCACATCAAGGCTTCTTTGTTTTACCATAATAGTAATGCTGCCAAACTCTTTTTTGCTCCGCTCGTGTTTGACTATAAAAAATCCATATGGAGACAGCACGTTCTCACGGTGCATACCCTGATGAGGTTGCTGACAATTACCCCAAACGGGTGAATGTTGAGTAGACGTCATCTTGTTGCAGACCTGTTCACTTACGCATAAATATCTCGTTGAATTTCAGCTCAAATATGCTCCCTCCATAGGAATTACTAAGTTTCAGTGTTACTGGAGAACTATAAGTGCTTCCATGTATCTACATAAACTAATATACAATTCACAGCTCTTCGGACCAGGAAGGCAGTTAGCTCTCTCTAAACCAAGCAGCGTGCTAGACGCTAGTTGCAGAGTTGAAGATGCGACGTTCCAAGTTTATAAAACACGCTTTCTCAACACTTTTGTGTAATCTGCTGCACAGAAATAATTTTCTAGTAAAGCCCCATATACACGGTGCAACATGTTGATAAAACATTTTGCCTTCGACATGTTTCATCTTGTAAACGAACCAAGTTGTACAACTTTTGTTGCATACAACATGTTGATACAACAGATTTTAGAATAGAATAGATTGTATTTCTCACAACAAGTTGTGGAAAATCAGCCAAGGGACTATGCATTTATGAGGGTCATACGAGAGGGAGGATGGGAAGCTAAGAAAGAATTTGCAATATTTTATAGACGTTTTAAGACGGGAAGGGGCGAATTACCTGAGTTTCTGTTGTTCCACTTATCTATATCTAAAGAATTTTGTTGCTCCAAAATGAAAATACAGTTGTGAAACCCAGTTGTACAACGAGTACAGGGTTCTCAGAACGAGTTGTATTCAACATCTTGGTAGAACATGTTGCACCGTGTTTATTGGGTTTAACAGTGTACATTCACTCTTGGGTACGAATTTTGACCTTAAAATTTGATATTATGATTGTGACCATAGTCTTTGTGTGAGTGTGTGTGTACTTTATGTGAGTTAGGCAATGTTTATATAATACTGATTATATATCACAATTACTAAGTGATATCAACCACAAAAATACTACAACGAACAGTAGGTTCTCTAATGGTCAAACCACAGTGTCAACGAAACAATGTCATCAGGGCATAATTGTGAAAGACGGCTGCTGACATGACTATGACAATACATTTCCTTCAAACATTTTGAAAACAATTTTGAAGTGATGCCACGTGACATTGCTTTTGTTAGTACGCTGCCTCGTTTTCACTCTCTTAGTTTTATATAAACTGGATGAATCTCCTTCCAAGACAATGGCTTCAGATAAACAACAGGGGTTATATATACCGAACTTACTTAATATGTAATTCTTAATTGAAATATGTGTCTTTGTATCTATATGTACTCTAACTCATATATACATGTAATTTGCTGAATAAACGTTTGCATCTAGTCTAGCAAGGGATTTTTTTGTCAATTGATGTAAGGATAGAAAGTACGACTTCGTATTTGTATGGTAAAGTAGATTATGAATGGAAGTAGTTTTGACGAAATTCCACTCAGTCTAATAAACGTCATAGAAGTATTCGTGAAAGCTAAGGCAATTTCTAACTTAGTAAGGTGGTTTGCTAGACTCTCCCGTTGGAGGTCTCTCGCAACGGCATCAGTAGTAGACCAACTTGTTAGTATATATTCTTACATTTAATTTGTGTGCATGCGTACTAATAAGTAGTGGTACAGAGGGAAAATGAATAGCCGCAGCCGAATAACATACGTACAAAAATTCATAACTAGGCGTAGATACATAGATGCACACGTACATAAATAGGTACATACATACATGGATACATACATCTGTAAATCCATCCATCCATACATACTTACATACATAAATACATACATACATACATACATCCATACTGTTGTATCTGGGATAACCGCAGCAAGACTCAACGACAGGATCGCATAGCAAACAGTATGCGAGGATAGAGCTCTAAACAGTGTAACTTTCAAGTTGCTCTTTATTCAAAACTGTAAATAATCAACTACCTACATCAATACAAATCTAATCATTAAATAGTGCAATCGTCACATGTTTACGTCGTGAGCAGAGCATGATTATGCTAAATTCTCGAATAAAGATACAGCTTTTGAACACAGCACATACATAGGCCTACATACATACATACATACATACATACATGCATACATACATACATACATACATACATACATACATAGGCCTACATTCAAACATTCGAAGACTACATGCGTAGGTACGAACAGACTTATAGGCCCACGTTCAATGTACTGGCGATTGGATGTTTTTTAACTCTAAAACACAATTTTAGTAACCAGAAGAAAGAGTAAGAATAAACGGAGTATAAAGCTATTTTGGTTCAAACAAAGCAAGACCCGACACATTGAGAATGACGCTGGAGGCTTCCAGCTTTGACTTTCTTGATCAATATCAAACAAACCCTCTTGAACGGCAGACGTGGCTTCTCAATTTTATGTTTCATTCCTTGGATCCAACCTGTTTAATAGGCTCTAAAACCTAACGTTCAAATGACTGCAACTTTAAATATAGAGGAAATGAAAGTACTGACATGTTTTTTTAACATGCTTAAGCTATTCTTTAACTGCGTAGAGTATAGAACAAATGATATTTAGTAGCAATGAGTAGGTTTTTGTGGCTATTGTCATAAGATGCCCAACGTAAAGTCGTTTCATATATTTTATGGCCATTAGTTGTCCTTTATATTAGATTTGCCAATTTTCGGTTGTTTTAAGACATTTGATAGCTCTAAAACAATGTACCCCCTGGGAAGCGGTTCCGTAGTCTTATCGTATTTTGGTTGAACAGTAAAGGAAAGCAATTTTGGCTGGGGGTAACGATGTCTTTAGACGGGGCTGGAAAGCGATCTTGTTAAAATTTGAATAACATTCTGACACCAGGCGTCAACGCCTGCTGTGGTAGAGGTCAAAACAAGACTGAAAGACACGCATAGTTGATTGAGAAAAGAACTTGGTAAAACGAGAGGCAAGAATGACTCATTAAGTCCTTAAGGATTCAGTGCATGGAGTATTCTAGATACAGAAAAGCACCGGACAAACAGGACTGTTTTGTTCTAAATGAGAAAAGATACGACATAGGTTTAATGAACCTTTCTAATATCTGTTGCAGGTGATTTGTTTCTCCGCCTCTCCGGAAGTGTAAACAATGGTTACCGGCCTATGCCGATGTTGTGTGATCACTTTATGTCTGCTGCTTCTGGGAATCTACACTGTGTATGGCAACCCGACTAAGGGTCTTCTTCGTGGCTCACTGAAAGCACACAAGAGCAAAATTGCCAGTAGAAAGGAAAATGCATCGATTTCTTCATTTTTGGAAGGGAAGGCAGACGATCAGCAGGTTTTGAAGAAAATTCGACTTGAAATGATAAAGCAAGATATTCTAAATAAACTTCAAATGAAATGTCGGCCACCACCAATGCCCTTCAAAGTGAGGCTGATTCCAAGACCTGTATATGAAGGAGACATATCTGGAAAAGAGAGATTAACTTCACCGAATGAGGATGATAGTGAAGTAACCCAAATAGTGGTGCCAGCAGAGACAGGTGAGTCATGCCTTCTTTGTTTATATCTAAGGAAACTAGACTGCCATTTCCCAACCATTTCACAATCGATTTTCAGTTAATCTTGATTCATATTTCAGTAATGGCAATCTATCATCATTCCTCCAAGTGCAATAAGAATGCCCTTGCAGTAAAATTTGAATTATCCTCATAATCTGGGTTAAACATTTCATCTTTACATAACTTACATAAATTCTTGTTCAAAACTGAGTGTTCTACTCCTTCAAACTACATATTCTGCTGAAAGGTGCTTCGTCTGTTTTGTTACAAGGCATTCTCAATATCCGTTCTGAAATACCTGTAAAGACGGTAGTGATATATGCTTCCCATTCGGTAAACTAACGTAATATGGGATGGACATAAATAGTTTTACGTAGGGCCGCTACGCACAACCATCAATTTACCGAACAATAAACGAGGGAATCGTTCAAAAAATTTTTCTAAACAATTTACGCAGTGTAGTATTGTATCTCTTTTGCATGTCGGGTATAAAATAGCAATATCAAGTACATCTGCTTGCACTTAATCCATCTTAATGAGGGAACTTGCAAGAAATTGAGTAGTGTAGACCCCATTCAACTCTTCATGAAACTTGCTGGAGTGGACATCGATTTTTCTTTTTATAGAGTTAACAGCAAGGCATCAAGTATCGTCAGCAAAGTGCTGAGCACGGCTACCAATTATTTAACCGTTTGTCACAGGAGTTAACGGAGCTTTGAGGTCAGTTCCTGTTTCGAGAAAATCTCAGTAAGAACTTCTGCATTTTCAAAACGGGGCCATAGTATGAGGACACTCCTTGGATCAAACAGGGCACTTCCACCTATTGGCCCCATTTCTTGTGCCATTGAGTGATAACATGAAATTATAAAGTTAAAATAAATGCATTTGCGATTGATATCAATATGGTCACATGTCATAATATATAAAAGCAATGACACGACTTATTATCATCTTCTAGAAGGATGCACAGGAAAATTATAATCCATTCATAAAGTGAATCTTATTGATTAGAAAGAGGAAGTGATCAGATCGGTGCAACTTTTGCAGCTCAACTGTTATAAACATTTTTGTATATTTCGTACGGTAGGTTTCCAGGTTTTCCGTCACAGATATCACTATTCTATCATTAAAATCCTGTGTTCTTAGGCAATCCCATGAGCTCTGAATGCTTGCATCTAGGAAGATGCTTGTACCTGGCAAACTTTTACTTTCTTGGGCAAAAAGTTGACTGTACATTGTGTTAATTGTTTTCGACGTGGAACTTAGAAAGCGATGGCCATTGGCTCCAAATCTGTCGCGCAGATTCTCAAGGTTAAGTCAGATAGTCAGGTACTTTGATATGGCTCCTTCAGATCCTTACTAACCTCAAGCCCCCCCCAAAGCCTCCCCCAATCTTACACAACGCAAGCCCGTAGTAATTAGCAACAAGAAACAATCCTCTTTCGTCTCTTTAGGGTAGCTACAAGTGTCCACGGACGAACACGCGCCTACAGTGGCGACCGGTCTCTCTTATACTGTTCGCTTGAGGAAAATAGGGATCATGCAAATGCTAGGCGTCGAGGGAGGGGGTGGGGGCTGTGTGTAATTCCTCTCAATTTTTGCCTGGATATCCATATTATGCGAAATGTTATTATGGCTTTGTTTCATTTAGTGATACCTTCTATGAATCTCACTCAAGAATAATATGATATTGTGCTCTCAAATTTTCCAAGGTGGACATTTTTCGTGTTCGTTTTAATTTAGATGGGAAAATCTATCATCATTCGTTCCTCATGCTTCTGTAAAACGTAACATGTAGCACTTATATAAATTCCAAAGACAAGCAATTGAACTGAAAGTCTATGACAAAGAACTCTACGCGTTAAATTTTTACGTTTAGCATGCACCGGAAATGCGCTAAGATATGGGAGCTTCTATGTAAAGCCAGGCTCTCAAATAGAGTTTTCGTTTTCTTATTAACCTTTCTGCTGACGAAAAGTTGCAGTACAAGTAATACTAAATAGAATGGAACTGTTTGGCAGAGACTGGCTTATTTACTAGTAGTGGGATTACCACTTGTAATATATCAGTGGGTGTCAGATCACAGCTAATCGTCAAGTACGATCTTAATGTCCAGAATTTTCCTCTTGACTTGGCTTATTCATTTCCGTAAAGGAATTCTGTCATTCTCAGAAGCGTACACTCTTTCAGGTATAAAATGGTATTCCGCATGCATCAATCTTTCAAAAAGAGACATGTCATTTCCCCTTATATTTTCTTCGTTGAAGTTTATCTCAAGAGTGTCTACCGAAAGTCAGAAGGACCATACTTCAAAGACGCCAGCCTCGTTCTAATACACCGATGACATCATAACTAGCCTCCAAATAGCTTGGCCCGATGCCAGGCTGATGCATGCCCGGATTTGCAGTCATTTCTCAAGGAAGTTTGAAGGAAACTATTAAGAATTTCTTATTTGGCTTGAGTATCTAAGACACCGACTTCTGGAAGATGGGAGTTGTTTTATGTGTATTAACCTGTTTAAACTTAGGCTAGAAGTAATATTTGACTTATGAGGAAGAAAAGAAGTAAAGATCTTCGATATAAATAGTAATTGATGTGTCTATGAACGCCCAAAACAACAGATCCAATAATCCTAGACCTGGAAACCATTCAAGTTGGCAATCAATATAACCAGCCAAAGTTTCAGGAACAATAAAAAATGCTTGGTGAAATCAGAGATTATGAGGTTCATGGTCGATGGTGAAATTGTCACAGAATTTGCTTCGTTACCTTATACCAGCTTGCTCTAATAAGTTCCCGATGAATGATTGCATAACAAAAATAGATGTAGAGTAGATTTGTAGTCAAATTATCAAGCAAATGCTAATGGCTGTTATGGGAATTGTATGATATCGGTAGATATAAGGGCTAAGTAGACGTTACTTTACATCACGTTATCAGTAACATATATTCAAGTTTGCAATAATCTTATCGAGTGAATGGGGTGATAAGCACCCTCGGTCCATAAATCAAAATCAAGCAACACATATATTAATTGCTAAGATATAACAGTTCAAACGGCAGATCTAGGAATTGTTTGGGTATGTGGGGAGGGGATAACTTTAGTAAATTTTCCTCAAACATGCGCTCTCAGCCGCTTGTGAGTGTTCTCACCAAACATGCTAAATCAAACCAAACGGCCCCATCAGCTTACCCTTGCTCTATGCACGTACTATAGCTAGGATTTTAGTTAGGTTATATTTATATTTATATTATGGTCATATTTGTTTTCGGAGGGGCAGGCAAAGGTTTGTTAAAGATAAGAGTGCAAAACTTTACTCCTTGACTAGCGATATTGAGGAACAAGTACCAAATTTGGGGGTAGTTGCCCCCGTACTCCCTAAGGCTACGAACAAACTCTCTTAATATAAAGACAGAGCTTACAGACTCGTGCTCTATAGTAGAGAGGGGGAAAGGACAGGAGTAGAACCCCTTTGTATCCGTCTCTCATCAGACTTTTAAAAGTAAGTATCAAACATGAGGAATTGTTAGTGTTATAGTACCACACGAAACGTTTCTTAAATTCAAGCCTATTTTACACAGTTCCATTTTTGCGCTCTTAAAGAGGTTCTTACTTTGGACAACATTGGGGACGTTATTTAAAGGGGGTAAATGCGTCAGTGAATAAAGCCTATCATCACGATCATTATCGTCATATTCATAAGGTTCATCATAATCATCATTATTACTACGTGTCAGGCTAAAATGTTGCTAGTAAAAAATTTAGAGAGGAAGTTCTTGCAGTAGGGACTTTCGTCTCCGTGGCTAATCAACGTTTTGGTATGGGATTTTGTATCCCTAAATGGTGTTAAACTATTTCGAGAACACAGAATAAACCCTATAATCTCGAGCTCCGTTTTTTCTTCATACGAAGCGATTATATATGGAGGATAAAACGCTTTTGTAAGCTAGATGGGGGATGAGCTATTGTTTCCTGTAGGTGTGGTTTTACTTAGGAGTAGGGGATGCACGTCTGGACCAGCCCATTTCTAGTTGCAATTGAACCATGTTTATTTAGACTGGCATAGTTTACGCAAATCGTTTAAACGCAAATTGATGATCGTATATAAATGATGCAAGCTGTATATTGTTCCTTACTCAATCTGTATCTACAGAACTTCTACTCATACTTTAAAAATATATGAAGCGAGGTACTTTTCAAGGGTAGAGCAGTTTTAAGGCTTGGATCATCTTAATCTGATTGGACACTATGTATTATACAAAATGGAGAGGAAAGGGGGGAAGTATATATCTTTATCTTCACCGTCAACTACATGTCAGATTCTGATTTTTGCGTATGTGGGGTACTTGCCCATCTTTAGTTCATAGTTGTCAACTTCATGAAGAAAATCCAGGCTCATTTTCTTACAAAAGTTTCTTTGTAGGAAGAGTATGTATCTTTACGCCCTAACGTTTGACAAAGATCAAGTTTTTATTACTCCTCTTGAGAGCTTTTAAAACCCAACCCCTGTTATTATTATTATTATTATTGTTATTATTATTGTTGTTATTATTTACAGAGATTTGAATGGATGAATACGTGCTCTCTTTATAGAAATCTCCACCATGACGATGTGTCGATTTATATAAATTGACGATTTATCATTTAAAGCACGCCCCCATACGACAGCTCATCTGGATGTTTCATAAATACTCATCAGATAGGGTGAGGTTTACTAGCGAATTTCTAAAAATATACTGTTTAAATGCGAGATGTCAGGCCCACGCCACTGAACCGATGTTAAATGGTAATCGGATATTTTGCAATAGAAAAGGAAAATAGGCCAGTCATAGTTGGGAGTTTTCTGTTTCAGGGAAGCAGAAAATTATGATAACCTTTCGTCTCGGCAAATTCCATTTGTACCGATCACCAACCATTAAAGGCTTAATACACAACAGCAGTACGTAAGTAATCCAAGCTCTTTCTTTCAAGCTGTTTCTGAGGACAAGAATAATGACATCAGACCGTGTGAGGTCAAAATTGTGTCCAGTGTCCACTTTTGCAATTGTGAGATGTAATATTTTGGTCAATTATTTCATTACTACGAGAGACTGAAACACTAAGCCATGAAGACAAATAGGTTGAGAGATTAAAATTTGAGGTTGTAAGTTTAAGTATCTTGTTTGATCGATGTGACATTTCTATATGCAGTAGTATTCGAAGCATTTATTCTACTGTCTTACCTCCTAGCAGTCCTTAAAAATTCTCATGGGAACAAGTATTCGATAGTTGAAGCGTATTGATTATAAATTTTCTTCAAGTTGAAGAGAGGTCTTAAAACATTATTGAAGTGCCGTCGATCAGCTTCAAAAGGAACATTGTGCACCTTGGTTGACAGTGTTTTCCAGATTTCTTTCCCGTAACACTTTCCGTGTACTCCCCGATCAATATATCAAGGTTTTATATTTTCGTAAAGCTTTTCGTCGGACACTGGCTAAGTGAATAGAAGGGTGCAGAGGAAATTTCAGTTGTAAGTTTAGATATGGTTTATACCATGCAGCCAAAGTGGATTACGTTAAAGAAATTAATTTTTATCACTTTGTGTAACCGATATATCAAGGAAAAGATGTCTTTATTGTTTTGTTGTCTTTTGCTTCTACGCCATAAAAGATGAACAGGAGATTCTGCATTTGCCTGTGGAAAAGAGGCTGTCTGTTGATAATTGTCGCCTTTGTGGAAAATTTGGTTGGTTGTTGCTTCAGTTTTCGGCGTTGTCCACTCATTTTTACCAACATGACCGCGACAAAACTCGCAAGGTTATTTTAAGAAAAAGACAAAACTATGATACAAAGCGTACGAGTTTGAATTTTCTTCAGGAAACTAAAGACAATGTTGCCAAAAAGCACTGTATATGATAAAATCAAGCATAAATATCTATTCTTTTGGCAATGATATTCGTTTTCATAAATGAATTGACATAACGTGTGGCTAAGATTCATTGACAAGGAGATATTGATTCCTATTTTCTCAGTATCCTATGTTTGATGATTGACATCGACTTTGGAATGCAGCAACGATATTTTTATCCTGTACCATAAAAACCTTAAAAGCCACCGTACGGGATACGCTTCATAGTGAGAGTGCTTAAGCATCATCTCATGTTAAAGATCGGTCCTCTATTTTTGGGAGTTTTAACTTCATTGTTGATTCTGTCTCCAGGGTCTAGGAGCTTCTCGTTATCCATAACGATCTTCTATCTGCCTAGACTTCGTTTTGGACTTAGTTTGGATCATTTTAAATACCTATAATCAACTGCTTGCTGGTTATACCACACAGATTCGTACTAGCAACTAGGAGATATAAAACTGATCTGGGCCCAAATGTGTCAATTTCTTGTGCTTATTGACTTACGGAACGAGGGGCATGGGCCCCTGACATCGTCTGTAAAGAAAATATCTAAAGCGCAGTTAATACTGAAGAGAAACATAGACTAACGTGTTCATGTCATGGTGATGGCACAAGACGATCTATTTTTCGTTGAAGAGACAACAATGAAAGGTCAACCACGAGGTGACTAAGTAGACATCCAATGATGTGATCATAGAGATCCAGTCAACTTAACTAGAGAAACAACGCCTAATACACTAATTCTTCCAATATTCTGGAAGGTTGACATTGAGGCAGAGGCGAGATGGAGAACTTGGTAATGAATATCCGAAATACCAGCGCTTGATTGTTTTAATAAAGAAAAATCTTCCAATTTAAAACTGCAATATTAAAATTTGCTGAACCGTAGATGTAAACTTTATTAAAAATACGAGCGTTAAATGGTTGACACGACGTTTAGACACCATCAGGATGTCATTATCAAGTACTACTAAAGAAATATGCAACCGCTACCAATTCACGAAGCTAACAATGGTCACGAATGACACAAAAATTCAACAGATTCCCTCGGAATTATACAAATGATATAGCTTTGATCGAATTTGTTTGAACATTCAGCGTAGGTATCCTCTTTTTTATGTAGAGGATCTCGTAAACGAGGCAGTCAAGCTTGGATTTACATTTTCTTAAGACTTTACGTAATTTACATCACACAAATCACGAAATATTTTTAAATCGATATTTGGGCAAAAAATCCTGTGTCTCCAACCTCTACGTAGAGATGATCCCGTACTCATCTTTGATGGATCGACTTGGAATTTCTGTATTAATGGCAAAATAGGTGTTCGCTGTAATGTTTCCGAAATCTGTTACTATTATATGACTGTTTTTGTAGCTTTTCGTTTTTGAAAACTTATCAATACATTTGGAAGATCGTAAGGCGTATGAAAAAAAGAGACCGTTCAAGTATTACGTAATCGTAAACTTCGGACAGTGAAGGACCGTTCTCCTCTGGTTTTTGCTTGTGATCCAATTGTTTATTGTACATTTATGCTATCACTAAATAGTATTAAAACGAAAAAAAGAAATTGTACGAATTTTAAATATTTTTAAGCCGGTGCATCAGCAGTATACAAGTTTCAGTACATTCCACATCTATTAAATCCGCAGATTAGAGCCACCTGCACATGCACTTACCTAAAAGTCATACAATAGTAAATTATAATATTAGTTGACATGATTATGAATAGAAAAACAATGGTGCATTATCCAAATATGCTAGTTCTGCAAATTAGTACTTTTGTTGTGCTATCCAGTAAGATACGAACGACCAACATTTGAGATTGTCACTACAAATCTTTAAAGCTCAACTTTGCTTTGCCAGATGCACCCCGGCCCTTTGTTTGTTTTTGTTAGCCTTCGTGAGACCCTCCTCCAAGGCCTAAGTATATTTTGAATGTTACTGACTGCTTATTTACGAAAGTAAAATGTACGTCTTTGTTTTGAAACAAAATATTTATAGCGTTTTACTTTACACAAAACCTCGTAGTGAAAACCAAGGATGTATTTGCGCCCTCTGTTTCAATCATGATCGCGCCTTCAGTTTTGTGAGGTTGGAAGCAATTTTTCGTGATGAAATTCGTTTGCTAAAGAACAGAGAGGAAATTGAGAAATCAGCTCCTGATATCTGTGTATTTATATAGTTCATTTAAACATAGATTTTTAGAAAATCCAACATATATATTTATTTTGGCATATTTTCTTCTTCTTTTTCGTCCTATTTTACCATACCAAGCAACCTTTATATTATTTATTTTCATATATCTGATTACAGTATTACGTTACTAAATATGTTGAAATACAAGTTCAGAAGTAACTACAGAGTTAAAAACACTCTATGCATACCCTTTTTCTTTACTATTTACTATGTCCTGCTCATGACGTGGGAGCTAAGCCCCATTTCTCAATATCAGAGTCCAAAACTATTTGATTGGTTTCTTTTGGCCTCCATTTAAATGTGTCTGCCTTACATCCTCAGATAGCTGTTGCCATTAAATGCATTTACATGCCTAAGCAATAGAAGCATATGTTAGCATATATGCATATACATGTATCGACCCAATCTGCAGATTGACCTGTTCCGCTCTTTACAACAGTACAGAATAGAGCGTTGTATTCTAACTATGAAGCAAGCAAATACGACAAGACAGTTTAAATTGTACACACGATACCATGCTAGAGTGCTCATATTACGCGTACACAGTGTGTATAGCATAGTGCAACAGCAATGGCCCCATCGCAACCGTAGAGTGCTAAACGAAATATACCTTTGAAAGCGAGGTTACGTATGTACATAGAGGTCGATGTGAGATAATGACAGATAAGGAAATACAGAGAAAATGAAAAGTATTAGTATTTACATATATAGTTGATCAGACATGGATATTATATACATACAGTATGCACATGCACTGTAAAATTCTACATATAGGAAGAAGCAGGTGCTGATGCTGCTGTTAACATTTTTATTAAACGTTGAAATTAATTACAGGGTCAAATATCTTACGATTAAGTTATCCAGATAATGTTATCTAGATTTCAAGATTTATCAAGAAGGAAATTGCTGCCCTCCCAGGAATTTGCAATTCCCTCAGGTCTTCCTTCATCCGTTGTAGATCGGATCCTTGGACCTATTGCTGTTTTACACGTTAACCTATAAGTCATTTGATGGCTCACTTGTTATTTTATGGGTCTCCTCAAAATCAGTCCTTAATCAGCTATCTGGTGTGGGAGGAATGTGACAAAACTGCTGGAATGCTGTCTCACATTCAGAGGTCTAACCAACAAAGTTGTGTTAACTCACATTAAACCCCTTTGTACGACTTGACAAGTGACCTGATAAACGAATTTCGCAGACTTTGTTGTAAGTTGGCCCGTTTCTCACTTCTGTTCATGATCGCCGAGTCCCTCATCATGTTTCCAAACCATTTACTTGCTTTTTGTGGTTTTCTAACTCTAAATATGACATCCGATATTGTGCATATATGTGAGTATGTAAAGAATGAATGAATAACAACAACCTTGTGTGCGAATCTGTAAGGGGGAGTTTATGGGTATGTATCGTGCCTCCCAGGGAACACTCTTACGAGACCAGATCTGAAATGTTTGCCTAATTTGTCCCTCTTACGGGAAACATGTAGAGCCATTGTAGACTTGTTTATCAATTGTAGGATACTCTAATTAACCTGAAGACGTTTTGAGCAAGTGGCTTCTTTCTTACATACTCGTCTTCAAATATGATTAAGCTATCTATAGTGTTAACAAGTGTACCAGGGTCAAGGCTAGACTGACAACTTTCAGGCAACCTTCAGTAGTACACCCCTTACCTCCTAACAGCCACTTGATATATTTGCTGTGGTCCGTGATTTTTTTTGTCGTGCGATGAGCATGGCATAAAGCAATAGATTCACAAATTAATAGATATACGAATAAGGAAACGATAAAATAACTTTATTATACTACTATAGTAAGAAGGAAAAAGATCCAATTCAGTCTGAAGTCTTCTCGTCAAATGGATTGGAATGAAGTAGAGCTGTTAGAGCCAACAAAGTTGCCTTTCACAAGAAACAAGAAATCAAGTGATCAAGAGTCTGAATGCGTTGTGAGTGCAAATAGTATTACATACATATGTATTAAATAATATATACAGTCTGTAGATGACAAGTGGATCTTGAATTTTATCATAATCGCAACAAGTGGGCAGCGGGCAGCTGACTTCTGTGACTCTCAGAAACAAACTAGTCCCCTTTTCATAGCATTTTCAATCATAAGCCGAAATAAACTTTCTCTATGAAGAGCGCCTGACCATCTTATCTGTAGTAAAAACTAACACAGAAGTACGCATAAGTAAGTATATAAGTAAGTATATAAGTAAGCATAAGTAAGTATATAAGTAAGTATATAAGTAAGCATAAGAAAGTATATAAGTAAGCATAAGTAAGTATATAAGTAAGCATAACTAAGTATATAAGTAAGCATAACTAAGTATATAAGTAAGTATATAAGTAAGTATATAAGTAAGTATATAAGTAAGTATATAAGTAAGCATAAGAAAGTATATAAGTAAGCATAAATAAGTATATAAGTAAGCATAAGTAAGTATATAAGTAAGTATATATGTAAGCATAAGTAAGTATATGTAAGCATAAGTAAGTATATAAGTAAGCATAAGTAAGAATATAAGTAAGCATAAGTAAGTATATAAGTAAGTAAGAATATAAGTAAGCATAAGTAAGTATATACTTACTTATATACTTACTTATATACTTACTTATATACTTACTTATATACTTACTTATATACTTACTTATATACAAGTATATAAGTAAGTATATAAATAAGTATATAAGTAAGCACAAGTAAGTATATAAGTAAGCATAAGTAAGTATATAAGTAAGTATATAAGTAAGTATATAAGTAAGTGTATAAGTAAGTATATAAGTAAGTATATAAGTAAGTATATAAGTAAGCATAAGTAAGTATATAAGTAAGCATATGTAAGTATATAAGTAAGCATAAGAAAGTATGTAAGTAAGTATATAAGTAAGCATATAAGTAACTATTTAAGCATAAGGAACTACAATCAATATTCCTTGACCAACATTTCATACTTGTCTTCTCCTAAGCTCTTGAATCCTAAACATAAAGTAGAAGTTGAGGGATTATGCGCTGGCGTGCGCATGACGGAGAGAACTCTTCCATATTCCCCTCACCGAATCGTAAAAAGTTTAGAATGGCCAACTATGATAAGAAGTACAGCTTTTGATAGCAGGATGGACTCGCTAATTTATTTTATCTTTACACCATCTACTGTAACGTGATGATCTATTGGTGATGGTGTGACTATATTTGCTACGCTTAGTTTTTTGGATGGGTCACGTCCCGCTCTTGTACGCCCGTTGGGGCATATAGGAATTTCAACAAGGGTCACGTCCAAATTGAAGACCTAGGTCAGGGTTTTTGGAAGGAGTCTGGCGATCATCTTCCAGAATATTGTTAAATTTTTACTTCAAAATATTGGCCAAATAATTGAAATTATCACGTACATTTAGATCAATTCGCAAACCAGACACACGCGTGTTAGTTTCGTATTCGAAGCTAACATCCGGCCAAATTGATATGACCCTGTCAAATCAAGGTGGCCCAGCTGAGTCTCTATTAGGCCTACATTCCTGGCCGTGTACCGTCAATCCAGCTACATCAGTCTCATTTTCAGTAAAGAAACGAGGCTCCTTCGTTTTCTACTTCTTCTTCTTCTTCTCCTTCTTCTCCTTCTTCTCCTTCTTTTAGCATCTTTCCTCCATCTGGGGTTGTCAATGCGTCTTCATATCATCATCTCTGCGACATCCTTTTCTGTTGCACCCATGTTCCTCATATTCTCCTTCACTTTGTTACTAGACCTCCGTTTTGGCCCTCCTCTTTGTTCAGCGTGAAAGATCCTTCTCTATCAATCTTTTCCCCACGTCTTCTCCATCTCTACTCACGACATGCCCAAGCCACATCTGCCTAGCCTCTCTCATGTTCACTCTCAGTGATTCGACTTCTGTTGTTCCTCATGTGAATTTTTTTCTGTCACAGATACTTTCGAAACCTTTCCCCGTCCATTCGACACTGCCTGTTTTCTCCTCTTCACCTCCCTCTCACAGCCAGCCTTCTCTTTAACCTTTGACCTGTAATGCAGTATTTTTGATAACTGGTTTGATGTTGTAAACAGGTTTTACATTGCTACTTGGTGGTCGTCACACATACAGAGAATACCTGTAAAAATGCTAAATAGTGCAAACAAGCCCAAAAGGCATCGCTATTCATTGTTAAGATGGCAAGTGTCATCAGCTATTTGGAGTGTTGCCGTGCCTGGTAAGTTGACGATTACGATTTGACACCATGTCGCCTCTAACATGCAGGGTTGTTTGTTAATGAATCGCACAAGAGGCGAACTCGATATTGAGGGATTCAAGGGAGAGATCACGTTCTTCCCTACAACTGATTCATACTATGAGTAGGCCAACTAACAAACAAGCCGGCTTTCTATTTCACGGCACCCTATTTTGTTCACGATTTTTGACTAAAACGACTCCACTCTTCTCCTCCCCGTTCTTGTCTTCTTCTTCTTCTTCTTCTTCTTCTTCTTCTTCATCATCATCATCATCATCATCATCATCATCATCATCATCATCATTGCCATCATAATTAAGTTGTGGTAATATTCCAGGTCCGAATATCTTCTTTGATGGGATCTTCTTCCAAGTCGTTCTTGGTCTGCCTTTGCCCTCTCTGCCCTCGATTAAGGTACTGAGATTTCTTTCTCCCATGTCTGGCTCCCGTGTACATGACCGAACCAACGAAGTCTGTTTCGGCTCACGTTGGTATGAAGCAGGACAATGCTAAGTCTATTGTACAGCCATTTTACGCATTGTGTCCTTATTGCCCTCCAGTCCATATTGTTCTCGTGGCCTTGTACAATCTTGATTTTCCTTCTTCTTTCCCCTTATGCCTTCCAATCTGTCTCCTTCCCGCAGCAATAATTCCCCTTGGATTTGCTCACTTTTTACTTAATCTTACCAGTTGGTACGCGGTAAGGTTTTCAAGCACTAAGAGTTCCAGATCAAGAAATTGAAAGTGCACTGAGAAAAAGCTATAGACTCAATTTTTGGCATGCAGAAATTTGACTCTTCGCTTTAGTTCGCTCATAAGAATGTGAAGTGGCCACTTAAACTATAGCATGAATTCGTATTGAAGCGAATCTAGCGTTAGATTTGTGTATGATACCTATATTGGAATCCAGAGTTAGAAAGCTGAAAAATCAACAATCAATTAGGACAATATGCAGGGTAGAGCCGGCGAGAGCTATGGAGTACCCAATGCCAGCATAAAGACGACGGACCGCCGAGACTGGACGAAAACATTTTCTTAGCGATACCTTCAATTTTCGCGGGCCTGGTGTCGTTACACCTCGAATTTCCACGCTGGACGGTACTGATGCAGCTTCCCTAATGCCAACTGTTAAGGCCGATGGACTCCAAATAGTTTATCTTTTATTTCGACATGTTTGTAAAATTGTTGTCGACATGACATAGCATGACATAGCATGACAATGCCTTTTGCAGTACATACGTTAAAATAGTGATTGAAATCTGATTAAGCGAATATTTACTGCGGATCTATTAAAAATTGTTGGATAAGTATAAGCCCAGTAATAGAAAAATATTTGTGATGTGGAAGTGCCCCTCTAATTCAGCCGTTTATGGTTAGCCGAGTCCGTTCTTTTCTTTTGGTAAGTTATTGGGGTCTAGATTCAGTGCATCTTTTACCCTCTTCAGTTTGCGTCATCTGCATTTTTGACATTCTTCTCATTTCCGTTTTTATGCATCTAACAGTACCACTCAGGTTCCAATATGTGGTTATTTACAAGTCATGTCTCGCAAGTTATACCACATTACATGCCATCGAAAGCAGTGGTTCCCAAGGTTATAATGCAACTCCGCCCTCAAATCCCGAGATATATTAGTAGTGCCCCCGAAATATTGATGTACGGGTGTTCGACGGTTTACACTTGGTGTTAGAAATGATAAATGGAAGGTAATAAAGGATATAAAACGTAAGCGAGAGCGAAATATAAAAAATAAAAGATGTACGCTTCGTCTATAATTGAACTTTTATTTGCAATACCCCAGCGCATTGTGGAGCCATTCACGATCAGTAAGCATGAACATTAGTCTTTATGTATCTATTGCAGGGACTGTAACCTCTCTTATAGTTCCGTAGACACCAAATCATTGTACTTAATCGTTTATCATATATACATGTGAACTAACCAAGCTGGGAACAAAGAAACGTTTTGACAGCTAAGAAAGGATCATCGATCTTGTAGGATTGGTGCCATTTTATTGGTAGTTGGTTTAGGTTAGTATTAGGACAAAGGTTAGCATTAGGATAAAGGTTAGTATTAGGACAAAGGTTAGCATTAGGATAAAGGTTAGTATTAGGACAAAGGTTAATGAACAGGAGGAGGGAATCTTATGCTACTGTCTAAGTGAGAACCATTGACTTAAAGGATGCCTCAGCCCAATATGTTTCTAACTGCAGGAAGTTTTTATATAAATCTGCTTACGTTACTACATACTAAAAAATCAGATGATACTGCAGTCGTTCCGAAGAAGAGTTCCAGTTTCAGACACCTGTAGTTCAAATGCTTTATCTCCGATAACTCGTACTCAAAATCGCAGAAAGATAGCCATCATCCACAAAAGATAATTGTAAAGACTATCTTGGTGTCTGTCCTTTGATTTTCGAGGGATATGAAGTATGTGGTTGTATTCTGCCAGTAATAAAATAAGGACTGTTTCCCTTTTCTCGTAAACGTAACACAAACGTTATTGTTACGTGCCTAGCTGCAGTGGGCTTTCTGTCTATTGTGTACGTTAACTCATTTTACAATGTAATTGATGACATAAAGGTATCTGGTGTTTAATTGCGTATTTCGACCGGTTACCTCTTATAAAACTGAGATATGGAAGTACACATTTTGGACCATTGATGGAATGAGTCAGTGGCACTAAGATGGGCAGTGGATTCTGTTGTTCTCTTTACTTTTCAAGTCAAAATTTGATGTGGTCTGCTGCAGCAACACTCCAGCCATAACATCACATTGAAAAGAATGCTGATTGAGGATTTCGGTTTTAGAATTAGAACACGTCTCGGTTCTTTGTATTTATTATCATGCAATAGCCAAGTTTGCGAAACGACGTATTGAGTGGTTAACATGCAGCCCGTCTCTCTGTAGGCAAGCAACTGTTAACGTGGTGCGTGCTCAAGTATCAATTAATTTTGCTTGAAGTTGTATTCTTAATACAGTTTTGTAATTACGAGAGATTTCATCATAACATTAATCGTTAAAATTTTGAAACTCTTTTTTAACGTTTTGGGCAAACTTTCCCATCAGTGGAAATTAATAAGTCCGCCAAAGCCATAATTTTTGGGACAATTATAGGGTTGTTTTGTATTTACTAACTCCTAACGATTATTGACTGTCGGTAAACTTTGTCAATAGAAATTCCCCTAATGCACATTTAATGCATTTATCAATTCTTCTTCATGTTAGATGCTAAATGAAAACAACGAGCCAGATGGCGTGAGTTATATACAATCTGAGCATTCCCAAGTGTGGAAATGCCCTGTACCGAAGCATCCCGATGCACTTGAGGACTGGGTCCTTGTCAACTGTACAGATAGCGAGGTAAAGAAATTCATCGAAGTTATACACTCAAATACGGAATACTATGAAAAGGGTAATTCAGCGGATCCCTGTTGTTCGGCGATGTGATTATTTATTACAGGATATTTTTAGAGATTGTACATCGGCTGCGGTGAACTTATTCAACACGTATTCAATCTGTGTTGTGCTTTAATTATATTCCAACGGAATGTACGTAAAGTTACAAGGTGGTATTTTATTCTCGTGTTGACGTAGATTGAAATTTTGTTTTGCACTAAGTAGTCTGTTGTCAGGTGGAACGGAATGGGCTCAGGATCATCTCAGTTAGATCACTTTCCAATACCGGTATTATGCTAAAGTGCTTCTATTTGCAGTATGTTTAGCCGATTCATGAGAAGTGGTAAGTCAAAATATAGGATACAGACGCAGGTTAAAATCGTCTTTTGAGTTCTTTTGAAATAGAAGCAGACGTAACACAGCTGGTCATTACTTTGTGAGGTGGTATAGATGCCTTACTGCAGCTGCCGTTTTTGTTGCATGGGTGGTTTTCTAATTAGTCATTTTATAAATTGTACTGATACAGATAGAGTATGAAAAGATGAGCATCAGAGAATTTTAATTTCCACAATAATTGCCGATGCATCTGGTCGAGCATCCAAAGTCTGGTGGATATTCTTGTCGGAAAGGATTTGAACCAAATGAATGTAACTACTAAAACTCGTAAGTGTGATGAAATTTGTTTGTGAAGGAGACATATAAACGTCGCTATAATCTAAAGAAATTATGTCAATTTATGAGTAAGAGATAGCAACAGGAACCTTAAATAGTGCTAACTTCGTCTTATGTTGATATCTTTATCAGCTTCCATTCAAAAAGTTGCTTTTATTGCAATTTTGCAACCATCATTTCAACAAAAGAGTGACAACGAATGATAACGAAAAAATTCACAGTTTTGATCGATACATGGCAAGTACTGGTTATTGTGCACGTTCCCCGCTTTTTCGAAGAATTTCCTTCTGCTTTCCTTTAATTTTCATTCCTTGTTTTTCTCTTCGAAATAGCCAAATTTTGTTCTTGAAGGAGGTGTGCCGTAATGTGAAGGCATTGTTTAAGTACCGTACCTCCTTGAATCAGTTTTGACATGAGGAAACAGCTTACGATACAGTTTCAATAAACAATCACCAAATGGATAGTTAGGACACCAGTCCCACGTATTTGAGCATTTGATTCATTTTAAAGACGACTTTGTATACATACTTGTGTGTTGACTCCAGTAGCTCTCTTAGTCAGCATTTCCTGGACAAACAGAAAAATAATTTCAAATTTCACATTGTCAGCTTCAAAACACGATAGATATCAATTTACTGCAACCCTTATTCCTTCAATATCGTAAAAAAGTGAAAAAAATTAACAATCACTTAATAATATTAGGGCAACGTTTTCAATTGCCTGAACTTTTTTAAGGCAACTTTTCCATTTCGCTGAGCAATTTTGGAGGCGCCTTTTCCAGTTTCTCTAGACAATTTGGGGCTCTTTTTCCATTTAGATAAACAATTTCGGGGCGATTTTTGTCGCTTTGCGGGACAATTTTAATGAGCGACTTTTCCCATTTCGCCAAATAGGTTGGGAGAATTCCTATATTTTATTGATTATAAAGAAAGGTGTATCTTAGGGTACAACTTGATGTCAAGATTGGTGTGCATTACAAGTTTTTTAAGGATGAAGCACACGAGGAAACGTGCCGTAGACGTGCCATCGATTACATGATACTGTAGTATATAAACCGGGACTCAAATAACTATTTATTCCATGGTGCAACTGCACGAGCAAAGCCAAGGGCTCGTATTCAGTCAATTCTGAAAAGTGATTTTATCATTCTCTTCTAAGTCAATTGAAATAGAATTTCCCTATTTCAAGCTTAGTTGGGAGTAGTAGCCTATTCTGTGGTGAAGGATAATTTAGGAAGGGTGCTTAACTTAAAGTATAAGTTAAGGAGAGTATATGAACTCTGCGTAGAGGGTTTTATCATGGTAAATCTGCTAACCTTTTATGATCTACTTTTACGAGTCTCTGTAAGACGTCGAAAAGGGATACGGACGACTTCGTATTTTAATACCGTAGGTCAAACATTTTGGGGAGTGCTATGGGGTTTTCTTTCTTAACATATCTAGTAATGTTTATTATTATAGTATTATTTATAGTAGCTGTTAATCATAGTATGTTATGGTTGAGAAGCTGATGACATACAAACGGGAGCATTTAGGGAGGTTTTACACTAACTTCAAGGTACTTACAGTTAACGCTGTAGTTTAAGGGGTTATCGTTGAATTTGTAGGGTGTACTAGAAACGATTTTTGAATTTTTAATCGATTAATACGTCCCTGATTTAAAATATAGGTATAAAATGTTTTATTCTGGGGCCATTTTATTCTGTACACCATCGTGCTGATAGTTTTGAATGCTTTCATTGGTAAAACAGGGGTTGCATAATCTGTGATTTTATGGTGTATGCTTTTATAGTAACTTGTGTACGATAGATAGCACTTGCAAAGGAACTTTCCCGCTTGTTTGCGCATTTGCCTTTCATAAATTTGACAAGCGTTGCTAACTTATAGAAGTCGAGGTATGCATCGTTAGTAGCCTAGCAATAAACATAAGATAGATAATGAGTTATCGAAATAGGATATTTATTTCCTGTCTTGCCATCTCCTTTGTTGTTATAAACAGCAGCTTAAGTGTTAACAAAGACAGACTATTTCTATGAGTTTGGAGGACTTGTGTGCTACCACTTTTTACTCGGCAAGGACACCCACCATTAATTTAAGTATCTGAGAGAGGTCAGTTTCAACAACACACACATTAGGGACACATAACTGATGCTTTTACGCTACCTTATGATAGACGGAACAAGATTTAGAACTAGTCACCAATATGCGTAACGGTGAAAATTTAGAAAGGAGGAAAGAGAAGGTTGGGCCCATGGTTGGTTTTGAGGTTTTTATACACGAGAGCATACACAGGTCGATTTAACAAACACGTAAGACATACGTCAATATTTAGTATGTTGTGGTGCCAATGTCTACTGAGAACCATCCACAAGAGGTGGAAATAGCCGTACTGTCGGTTTTCATCATAGAATGCAATTAACACCTTAAAATCCTGTTACCAGCCTGCGTTTTATTGCCAAATAGCATTTATCTTATAAAAATTGTTATAAGGGAAAGTAGGTGTTGTCATTTTCAATGTTTGATATCAATGATTTTGCATAAAATGTCACTTAAACTTGTGCAGAAATAGTGCAGTGCATGAATTTAAAATGAGATGTTACAAAGATCAGCTGTTGTTGTTTGAGTTGGTTGTCCTGTTGGCGTTGTGCTCTTTTGTGCGCTTGTTCCAAAATCAGTGATGACCACCCACACTCCAAGCACAGACGATGTCGAGGACGGCACGGCATGTTCTTTCACCTATTGTTATGCAACATGTTCCAAAGCATGTTTTTTGCGTAATGAAACGGGTTACGACCGTTTGCGCGTCTGTAACGGCGATAAAACGACTTTAGAAAAACGGATTCTGATTCGTTTTATTATCATGTTTATATCAGATTTCGTTGGCACCGAAAGTTGATGTTTGCTCTTCACCTTCTCTAGTATACTGCATAACTGGTCTTATTTAAGTTGCCTTGTAATTTTGACACCAACTGCTATTGTGTTTTTGTTAACATAGCTGTTTCGTGAAAAAGGCACTACCTTTGTGAAAGAGACGACCAAAAATTGTGTCGGAACTTCTTGTTTCAATTGTATCATGTTCACAAACGAAGAATTTCAATTTTAGTGGGCTTTATAATGCAATGAAGGCATATTAACTTGTCATGCGAAACTTATATGTCATTGGAGCAATGAAGAAGAGCTAGAATCAGTTGTTTGCGAGTTTTAACAAAGAAATAAACATTCTGGGTTGATCTGATCGACAGAAGGCATTGTAGATTGCATAATGTGCCGAAACAAAGTCTTGTTTATTTATGGGACCAGACATTTATGATGTCAAAACGGGGGCAGATGTGCAGATGATCTAGTATTCTTGAACAAATGGAGCTGTTGTATTTTCGGATGGTAAGGGCGATAGGGGGTCGAAGATCAGCAAACTTTTTCACCGTCATAAATGTAAGTCCATATGTGAAGTATCTCATATTCCCTTATTTCCTTAATAATTTTCCACCTTTTCCTATTGCTTGGCATAACATGTTGCCTACCTCTGACGTTTCATGCTCCAATGCACTATGCAAAATGTGTTGAACATCTGTGATCAAAGGATGACACAGGACTTCTTTCTTACTACTGAACTACTATCAGACAAGTTCTAATTTGTTGAGAGTAATAGAAAAGTTAATAAATTTTCAATAACATTGTTGGCTTTCAAATAAGCGCGTGCAGGAATGGTAAGGGTTAACGTATCTCGAAATCTAATGTACTGGTGGAGGTGGAGTAGTATGGGATCGCGAAAGAAGGTTAAGTTGATGATGAATCAACATAAAGACGCGAAAATATTGGCTTTAAAAGATAATGAATAGTAAAGAATTGTTCAAAGAAAGGGGTTCTGTCTTCATGTGAAAGATAGCCAGAAAGGTCTACCAAAGAAGGATCTGGAAAATGATTGCCTTGGATGGAAAATTATCAAGAAAATAAGAATGGAGTGACTGTTTGAGACCCAAGAGTAGCCTAAACTTTTTAAGAACCAATGTTGAAGGAATCGATTCGTGTTAGTTAGTGCCCTCAAATTTTTTATGCATTTTCTATCTTCTACAAATTTACGTAATTTTTCTTGATACATTTGCGTGGAAAAACTTATTATTGTAGCATTACAATGGAAGAAAGACTATTCCAGAGGCAGAAAATTGCAACGAGACCAGCATTTCCAAAATTACTTGAAATGAAAAAGTTTATTGCATTTCGTGATAAGAAAAATTTGATGATCTCATGAATTGACGAACTGACATTCGAACCATGGCCGTAGCAGCCGGAGGGTCCAAGGAAGACTTACCTCATATTTTGTCAAAGTATCGTCACTTATCTATCTACTGAATAGACGATGTTTATTTGCACAATGGCGTTGGTCCCCCCTTAAAATCGTTGCTGCGACCTTGTCAACAGACTGACTAAAATTCCCGCATGCGTCTGGTGAGGCAATGTCAACTAGGGTACTTGGGAAATCAATGGAAAGTTAAAGTTTCTATACAGAAAACAATTTGAACAATTTTTTAAAAGGTTTCACTTCTATGTACGCCAGAAAAAATAATTGCAGCTCCAAATTATTGTTTGCTTATGTAAATTGTTTTCCTCAAAAAAGCTGTTCATTTTCCTTTGGATTTTCTTCTTAGTCTTTGGTTTAATGCAATGCACTTCTTGGCAGCAAATACGTTACTTGAATTTTTGTGTTATAATTATCTTGTATCTAAACTTCTTCAAAGCAGGGTAATCAAAGTATCTTCTTGCCAGTCGGTATTAGGTGAAGGTGGTGACTAGTAGAATAGGGACCAAGTAGAAGACTCTTCCTTGTATGATCAAATACTGACTGACGTATGTATAAAAAGTTAGTTACTGGTCCATACTTGGTAGTACACACTTTCCCATGTTTGAACTTGAACTTACTATGCAGTATGAGTACCTAAAATGACCCACGTCATACTAAACGATTTAACACGCAGAACTAATATCAAAATTGTACGAGATAGCGAAATCATTTTGTAGGCCTACTTAAAAGTTCAATTCGGTGGACACCCCTAAAAGTTCAAAATTGAAAATGCAATCGATGAAATTTTTTACCCAACCGAGTTTTCAAAATAGCCAATCAGAACTCTTACTGCCAGATTGGTGTTGTTTTGACCACTCAGTGCCCCTGAGGACTATCATAAGCAGCAACTTCCGGAAATTCTTGAAATGTGATCCATTAAAAAATATTGAATAGAAGCTCAGAGATATTATGTAATGGAAAAAATATCAATAAAAGTGCAGAAAGGAAGAGGGAACTTAATTAAATATAAACGAGACTCAACATAGAGGAAAACAACATCACAAAGACGTGATAGGCTACTGACTACAGTTCTAGGGTCTTTGAATGTATAGAAATAAGGATCAAACATTTGTACTATTTCTATGAGAGGTAAAGTGATGTTCAGAGAATAGTTTTAAGGGAAGAAGCCGCCACGTGCTGAATGCAGGGCCTTAAAGTTAATACAGAGATGTTCATGTCAAAGGATCACGCAGGAACAGAAATGTGATCATTTTGTCAATATTTGTTTTTCTGCTTGATCAATTTATTCTGAATCTCCACAAATATTATGACATATTGGTTTTTTCCTATTGATGTTTTCAACAGGTTAAAAACAGCCTCGTGCATATTACAACAGGTATAGCTGACGCGTTCAACTATGTTTGGAAAATCACCTCTGTCAAAACATAGGCCTTCGTTCTGCAATGTTGCACGACAAGGGCATCAATACCAGTTAGATGTACCAAACTCTATTCACCATAAAATCTTCTGATACTGTTTTAGCCTACATGCAGCTAAGTTTTTCACAATACTTAGACAACGACTCTTGTAAAATATCTAATTTCTTTGTAACTTGTTTCCATATTGTAGTGTTGCATATTCTTCCCGTGGAGTAACATCTTGGGGATCTGCAATACTCTGTACTCCGAATATCTCCTTGATACGGAATAGTGTGCATCTACATGATTTCCACGTAGACGTAACTTTCCACTTGGTTTGTTTAGTCTCTGAATGGATAGTGATGAATCTAATGGTCAAATATATATCTATATATCTTTTCTGATACATGTACATGTGTGCACAACGTCCATCAAGTAGTACTATCTTCAAACAAGCTGATTTCCCAGAGGATTAGTTTAAACGTTGCCTACCACTCCATACCTTCGCAGCTTTCTTGACAGCACTCAAGTACAATCATAGTCCCTAATTAAAAGAGTTTTATTTCTAGTAGAGCGTTCATCCATACCAAATCAATTACTAGGAGCACATGTTTTAGTCTGTACTTCAAAATCTAAGTTTATATGCCTAGTTACATTCTGTCCATGCTACCCTACATTTAACTTTCAAGGATTCGATTCCTTTTTATGCTCTGATGCGAAGTTTTGAAAAGTGTTACATGCTTTGACATATCAAACGTTGCTTCTTCAGTTTCGGTTTATCGTAATAAAATCAATTTTGTACTGGTACTTATTTGGGTATTGACTGAGGCAATATCTTTCCTTCCTTTCTTGATGTCGTGTCTCTAGACAAGAAAATTAACTTAAAAGGGAAATTGTGAAAGGTCAACTGCAATCTCAAGATCATTCCATTTAAGAATACTTGGAAAGTGCATCTCTACATTTCTATAGATTTGACAACACAAAAGTTTTCAAATCACAAACGTTGTCATAATATACATATGCTTAGTACCTATATCCCAAGATAACTAGATACGAGATGTAATAGTAACAAAAGAGAGTATTCCTGTCTAGTCCTGACATCACTGAGACACTTTCTAGTAGATTTCGCTATCAAATGTATCTACAGAATGGAATATCATTAATCATGATTTTATCAACAATTTTTCATCTGTTTGAGATTAAACAATTATGTATTTGTCGAAGGTGTTCTCAGTTGCGGAGGTTGGCTCATGTCTACCTGTAAATCATGGAATCTCTACCGTCGTATTGTGAAACGAATATGAAGTTACCATTTCAAGTGCCTCTAGAGAGATCTTACTGTCTCATAAGTAGACAAGACTCTCTATACTGATATACTACATCGAACTTGATCGACCAACGTAGCAGTATCCATACTTACACTGCAGTTGAGGTGGTACTGACATGTAATACGGATGGCATGCTCTCGACAATCAAGGGACAAAGGCCTCATGACCGCCCAATCTAAAGGCTGATTTACACTCTACGATTTTGTCGGCCGACTCACAGTTGGTATGACGTACGTCTATTGTTCAGAAGCCTGATTTTACGATTGTTGATCTCAGTACGAATCGGGACGATTTATAGAAAGTCAGCGACATTTGAACAGATTTACTCCCGATATTGGATGTCGTGGCAGTGCCTCAAAGTCTTAACATGGACGCCTTGAAGTCGCAATTGAAAGAATGACTTTCTGTAAAGCAGTAACTACATTACTGTTAGGTACGTCTTGTAGGGACACTCTGTAGGCGTTTCAAAGAATAAGGCCTTGAGTTTTATTTGCAATTTTGGCATAGTCGACGTTTTTAATGATAAACAAACCAGCGAAATGACTATGTAGTTTCTCATGTGAGGCTATAATTCCATCCAGATGGATGCAGCCAGCAGAATTTAGGTGATTGCTTATTTCCCATTCTCAAGTAAGGTCTCCTTTCAGCTTCTCCTACTGTTTCTGAACAAGATGAAATCCAAAACGGTGTTTTTCGCTCAAAATCGTCGAGCGTGTCGTGGAGGCTAATTACACGTACGACTAATCTTGGGTTGGTCACGTGACTGAATCGTCCCTAAATCGGCCAGACAAATCGTAGCGCATAAATAAGCCTTAAATGTGCCATGATGACATCCAAAGTAGTTGTTATTCTTGATGCCGTATTGATTTTTGGAGATTCGAAGTAATAATCAACACTTTTGCACGCACCCCTTTTTCGCCCTCACTAGGATGATGTGGCCTCTTCATTTTGCTATTGAGAAAACCAAGTTTGCGAGAAATAGTGTTTTAAATTTGTGCGCTCTATGAATTGAATTGACTGCAGTAATTCACCACCACCGGCATAGTGCGAATCTTGACAGTTAAGTATATCCTACTCTCAGAAGTTTCAGATATTTTCCGTCAACTTTGGCTGATCTGTAAAACATCTAATAAGTCATTTCCTTATGGTATTAGTCTGAGATCCTTATTTGACCTTCCTGGCTTGGATGCCCAGCTCTGAGGATCATCGCAACACGCTGGCTACAACTGGGTTTTCAATAAACTTCTTTGGGTTTGAAGTGTGATGTTAACAAGTTCCATTACAATTTCACGTAACAGTGTACCAAAAACGTCTTGAGAATTATTACAAAACGGAGTTTGGAACCTACAAAGCCATTGTCTTAATTCTGTCCACACATTGGCTAGTAGGCTCACAGCTCTATATTTTTATGATATCTTGTGAACAAATTGCTCAATCATTTTATTGAGGAATATTTTCAAAATAGATTCAAAATTTGCTTATGATGACGTTAGTTAGTCCACGCATTACGAAGAGTCATACGCAAACAATCTGAAACATCTACTCACACAAACACCGCCATATTTTTTGCACAGATCCGGTAAAAAGCATGTAAAATAGCTTCTTGCACATAACTCTCAGGTTAAAAACCTTTAAAACTTACAGAATTACGCTTATTTTACGTTTGGATAGTAAAACGGTATTACTACAATGAATTTCTGAACGGTGATCAGGTACTAGTCAACTCCCAATGTTGTGTGACGTCATTAACCATGGAAGGATTTAACGCAAGCTGCAAAGTGTTCTTTGCAGATGAATTATCAGAAAGATCAAAAGGAAGATAATTATTGCTTTTAAATTGTGTTGATAGAAAAGGATAGTAATCGTTGCGCTGACAAAATGGAAGAATAGGTAGTGGGTGTTAGATAGTGTCACACAAAGGACAAAGGCATGGCTGTCGCAAGCCCTCCTCTTTACTTTGGCCCCGTCTTCAGAAATAAATACGACCTGCCTTTGAGGGTGTTACACTTGGATTCCAGAGATTCCCAGTAAAGGAAGGTCAAGTATTTTGAGGTGTCAAGACACTAGGAAACAAAGAAATGGGCAAACCATGGATAACCTAAAGGCTGAAAATGACAGTACCGAGCGGAGGACGCGTATCGCAACTTTAGGCAGACGACTCAACTTCATAATCCATGCACCAAAGGCTTAGCTTTCATATGATTCTTGTAAGATACGAAAAGGTTTTCTAAGTAGAGACTTGGACAATAATATTGGCTCTCAACTATTGGAAAGATCAGTGTTTTCTTATCTGTTCTTCCAAATACCCCTTTTGACCAGCATGATTTGATGCTTGATTTTATATCTAAGAATATGTTTTTTTACGTTCACAAGAATAATTGATCAGTGAATATCCTCGCTGAACTCATGTGTCGTGAGAGCTAATGCAAAGTGCAAGTGACGTTTAAGAGTTCTTCCTGTATCGGTTCTTTTCAGCTTTTAGGCTAAGATTAGGGTTACGTATCATATAAAAAGTTTTAAAGGGGAAGCAGCCAAGCTGTAGCCTGGGTTCCCTATCTTAAATATCAGAAGCAAGATATATGTATCTTAAACAAATTGTTGGTCGTACAAAACCCAAGGATACTTTTGAAAAGACAACTCATTGATGATGGCTGAAAAGCTTTTTTCGATGACTCTCGTCAGAACCATAACGTCATAATTATACACAAAAACAGAGGATCGAAAGGTTATTTACAAAGAATATAATTGGCTGATTTTGCGGACGCACTAGAAGACACTAAAATAACCGAACATCAAGTAAGAAGTCTTTTTGGCGGCAAAGTTCAGGCTGCGATAACTTTATGTACATTGCCTCTAAAACTACATCAGCACGTAGTGCGTCCGCAAAATCAGCCAATTATATTCTTTGTAAATAACCTTTCGATCCTCTGTTTTTATGTATAATTATGACATTATGGTTCTGACGAGAGTCATCGAAAAAAGCTCTTCAGCCATCAACAATAAGTTGTCTTTTCAAAAATACATGTATCTCCTCAAATTAACCCATTAGAAGTAAGTAGGTGAATGAAAATTAGACCCCATGAAGTGATTTCAGCACCTAAATATCCCCTGCGGTACAATTCCGTCAGATTGCAAAGTGAAGAACGACTTTGTAGTGCCTCACAAACTTCACTCGGCCCAGAATGCCAAACACTCCAATGTTTCCAATGTTCTCCAATGTAGTACTGGACGCATCCTCATTGATTTACCACATATGCTGTCTTCAGTTTGTAAGAGACAGTCCCAAGTAATGGTTAAGCATGTACCATGACCTTTTCCCCCAAGGCAAATCAAGAGACATCAATCCAAAACTACCCCCTGTTTATTATCTATTTCGGTGCCGTGTGATCTTGGGTCATCCAATCAGCTGTGGCACCAAGCTAGGGACCGCACAAAATGGCGCGAGGTGGTTCGTTAAAGACCGCATCAGCGATGGCAACTAAGAAGAAGAAGATCACACAGTACATCACAACACCCATATTGAGATTTAGTGTGTTAGACTTGCTGAAGCGTGTACATTGTCCTTTAGCCTGTTTGGTGGTTGTTGCTGTTTATTCCAGGTAGTCTCTGTTAAAGCCACCCAATGTTTATCAGGTTGAAGGGGCTGTGAAGAACCTAGTTCTCCTGTTTTCAAAGGATGACAAAGTTGGCAGTTTCATTCACTAGGCCTTGCGTCTGGCAAAAATAGGCAGAGGTAGATCAATGGATGTTCACCATCTAAGACTATTTTAATACTCGACTAATTAAGCTATAAAAACGTCCAGAAATAGCGGTGTTTGGTATGGATTTTGAAACACATGAATGAAATCCTGGCGTCAATGATCATGAAAAACGGTACATATCTGCAAGCCACAATCCCCTAACTTAAAGCTTCCAGTGTGATTTTGTCACTAGGAGAATTCATGCAAGTCAAGAACACCTGTCTTGGTTTTATTACGAAGCGTTAGTCAAACGACGTTCGAAGAGAGTTCTTGCATTACAGTAATGCTCTCCTTCCTCTTTTTTGAGACTTTGAAATTGGTTAACCCCTTTTCTCGTCTCGACACTCCCATCGCTTTATATGAAACTCTGTCTTACTTTAATCATCGTCGTTTAGTGGATTTGTTTATTATCTGCTAGCATGCCGTACATTTATCAAGTACATTTTCATAAAATATTCATGTTTGACCCAACAGCCTTCTGGATAAGTAAAGAGAAACGCCCAAAGCTATTAAACTGGCTACTTCTTTACATGTCTGCCAAATCACAATCCGACGCAGCTGTTACATTCACGAGAAACCTTTACCTTGGGTATGTTATAAATAGAAGGAGAAAAAGTTTTGATTCCTTGGCTCTAAATTTGTCAACATCGGCGACATCCCTTTCTTTCTTTTCCGACATGCTCGCTTATAACAGCTTGTAAATGTAATGAGAAGTGATTTCGATTAGGCCCGATGCATATTTCATCAGATAGATTCTTTGATCTTAAATGGAATTTCCTTAACAAGTATTAAGTGACTAACTGTAATATCCAATGAAACCAGAAAATCAACAGGCGATCTATTTATCAGTTTTCTCAAGGTCATTATTGTCTTCAATGATTCTCCCTATCACCATCACTTAGTTTCCAGTCTCTATTCGAATATCAAGCTGAAAGGAAACTAACCTTGATGCAAACAACAATTTTACTTTTGAAAAGATAACAGAAAAGTAATGAAGTATGTAACCAACGGTACTCAAGCCAGTAACCCACTCGAGACGTGGCTTTTGCCAACTGAGCAAGGTGAGCCTTGCTGATATCAAGTTTTCTTCTTACCACATTAGCTCCGAATTATCTACCATTGGACATCAATATCCGGATCTATGCAATTTTGGAGAACTTTCTATCAGCACCATGTGACACAATCCACTGCACATTGAAAGCTGCATAGTGTTTTGAGGAAGAGAGGATGTGAAGTCATAAGTTTGAAAAATGTAGTAGAGAAATAGAATCGTCCCAGAGAAATCCTCTCTTCCGAGTAAGAAATATTTGAGCCGATCATCTATACAATACGTCAAGTGGAGGCATAAAACGTATTGAACGCATTGTTTCTATCTATCAATATCTTTCCTCGATGCCCCTCTTAATTCCCTTTCTTTCCTAGAGTAGTAACAATGTATGACAGTTACTAGCAGCCAAACATAATCTTATAGCCAGCTCATTCTCTGAAATTCTCGAAAATGAGACCCATGTATTTTAAGCTACGCTTTTCGATGACCTCTTGCAATGTCACTACACTTGTGTAAGATGTATAGCTAGGGTAGATTTGTTTTCAGGACATGTTTCACGCTACCATTAGTATTTTTTCTATTCTAGTTAAGGTATTAAAGGTACCAGTCACCATGACTCTGATATATGACTGCAACAGTCTAAGGTCAAAGATATTGACTACAGGCAAATTTAGTCATCAGACGTGGATAAATACTCTGGTCAAAGCGGAAATGTTAATATTTTCATTGAAAAACTACTCATTGCTAATGCACATAAGAAATTTCTACAAAATTGAATATGTTGAAGCTTTACCTTAATGGAACTCTTTATTTTTCGTACTGCTGATGCATGTTGGCAAGTAGGCTCATCAAAATACAAAGCATACGCTTTTCAAAATACTAGCAAAGTATTACTAAATGTATGTCCCCGGCTACTTTTGCATGTGGTTCTCGTCGATCAACCAAACCCCATGGTCTTTACCTGATTGTGGAATACCAGATTTCGTTACAGTAAATATTCGATTTAGCACCAAATTTGGATGTAAACATTTGAAATATGCTCCTCGGACTATTTTGGTAAATCACTTCTATAATATAGAAATACTCAGAACAGAATAAAAGGGGCTTTCCAGCGGAGCCGAATTCGGTATTCTTCACCTGCTCTCTTGATGAGCGTTTGCATATTCCGACAAATTATGTGAAAGCGCGTTGACAGACATAATCGATATTATGTAAGGTAGGGCCTACCCTAAAGTCCCTAGTACCAAAACATAACAGATTTGATTCCTTGGGAATTTGTAATGGTCCATTGTCCAATGGTCCAATGGTCTTGTTTCAATCAATTGCCAGATTAAATGGTTCTACATCTCGACTATCAAAAGGTTTGCTTACGGTACAAGATTGCTTCAAGATAGCACGAAATATCAAAATAAGTTTTGGATTTTTTCGGCCGGCACCCCTCAAAGGAAAATTTGTCAAAATTGAATACAAAACGAAAAATGAAACATAGACACAACTTTACTGTCAAAGAACTAACCAAAATTAGTGTTGCCCAATTAAAGTTGTGTTTTTGAGCAACCAGCTTCTACTAGGCCTATGCGATTAACTAACAGATTCTCGATTTTTTTGAGACAGTACCGACTTTGTCACTTCCAATGTCCACATGCACTCTTAAGCGGTAGATGGAGAGGGGGACAAAGGAGTGTTATCCCAAGTTTTCTCGAATCTTTTCGGTTGACTTCACTACCGGTATTGCGGATTATCGTGGAAACACTGAGGAGGAGATTGGAGCAGATCACTAGAGAAAACCTCCCACTGAAAGAAGTCCGTGGGGACGTTAAATTATTGAGGCAGGGAAAAGGGGTCCAAAGCCAGGGAGGAGAAGGAGTGCGAGTCGAATAAACAAGAGATGGGAGGGAGTATGGAAGATGGAAACAGGCATTGACCAGGTGATGATATTCCCTATAGTGGCAACACTGCACCGACCGGACATCGTCATTTGGAACGAGGAACTTAAAATTGTGCATCTCCTGGAGTTGGCAGTTCCGTGGGAGTCGAATCTTGAAGTGGCAGGAGAGTGGAAGGAGAAGCGATATGAGAACCTGATCAAGACATGCGACGAACAAGGATGGGCGTCGAGACACAGGCACCTCGGAGTTGGAGATGGAGGGTATGTAAACAGGAAGATGTTGTTACTCTTCCGGCAAGAGATGGGCTTTACTGCAAAGGAAGTCCAACAGCTGAGGGAAGAGGTGCAACAGGCTGCAGAGAAAACATCTCTCTGGATCTGGGTAAAGCGAGACTATAGGAAGTGGCTCGAGAATGCTTGGGTAGCGAAAAGTTGCCGGTGGAATGTAAAGAAAGGTGAAGTAGCGAGTCAAAATTAACAATGAATGGACAACGGATCCAGTCGGCACCAGTCTTGAGGGGGCTTCAGTAAGGATTGGCTCCGCCGTGCCGAGAATACTGTCAGGAGGCTAGGGGCCGAAACAGTTCCATGGTACTCCTCTGATGACCCCAACAAATACTGGATCCAACCATGGAGCTGCTGACTGGAAAACACTGGTGAGTGCCACAGTGTTTACTTCTTCTTACTACAAATGAACGTAGCAGGATCGCATCTTCAATAAAACATGTTGTGTTTTTCATGTTTTTGTATTACACCCCAAAAACTTCCCACCGTTGAAACGTTCCATCGTTTCAGCTTTTAAGTTTTCAAGGTGCAAAGAGTATTTTATGCGCTGCTTCTGGTTAGCATCGTTCTTCGCATTCAGAGCAGCATTCAGAGCAGCATTCAGAGCAGCATTCAGAGCAGCATTCAGAGCAGCATTCAGAGCAGCATTCAGAGCAGTAGTTCTGAAACAAACTTTTAAAAATGGATTTAATATGCTGTTGTGAGAATTAAGAAGACTGAACACACTTAACATTTTTCAAAGCTTGTAGGTATTAAGGTTTAGGTTAACTATAGTTTATTGTCCATTTATTGCCCAATTTGCGTTTATTAGCCCCCTCTCCCCCCATTTCAGGCCTCATTGCCTACTGTCGGGCCGCAGTAGTGTTCACTTTGAGCATTACTTGATTCACTGAAAGACCCCATGAAAGAATCCCTCTATGCTTTTAAGGGAAAAATTTCCCTGCCTACATGAGGACTAACTCCGGAAAAGTCAAATGAAAGGTTGACCCTGCTTTCCGAATGACACGCAAGTGATCGTCATTTTAAATTTTGCAGCCTTCGTTTTCCAACAAGTACATCCTTATGGCAGAGTCACATTGCTTGGTAGTGTTGTTTTTGAAACCGGAAGGTGCAGGTTCCGTTCAGAAGCTGTTGTGTACTTTACAGAAGAAGGCATTCCCCATTAGTTCTGTCAAGTAAACCCAAAATTGAGTAATCATCAAATCCACTTATCCCCCTTAGCGTTGTGTTATCGGAGTTTGGAGAGAAGGCTTACCGATGAAGTCTCGTCTCACATTGACAAATTACTACTTCAGTTTTGGCTTTATATTTATTGCTCAAGGGATTATCTCCCAATATTTCTACTAAACTGCGTACTCTTGCACATCTGCTTTTTTATGGGGGATTTAACAGAAGCTCGTATCGCCTGAGGATCATAACTTTTGGACAGGGATGCGTAAAGAATTAAATCAGTTGTCATGTTAGTAACAATTTTTCTCCATGAAATTTCCGTCTAGCAGAGAAGGATAACGTCCAAATCTGATGTAAGAATAGATTGTTTTTGATCGTTGCGCGTTTCTAGGGAAGGGAATGTATTGAAATTTATATAGCAATCTTAAACTTCTTAATACAAATAAAGGTGCTAATTGGAGTGCCAAACTTCATATCATTAAATTTCACTAAGTAAATTCTAATATCTGAAAAACGACCAAGAACCCAAATATCATTTGATACACTACACAACCTCTTCTGTCGATTAACAATTTGCGTCACCACTGCTGTTTAAAAGGCCTGCTCCTTGAACGAAAAGCGTTAGGAAAACAGATTGTCATTTAGGAGAGAGTAGGCCCATTTGGAAAAGAAATTTGAAATAACGTAATAACAAGAGTGAGACCGATGTAAAGATCAAATGCTAGGGTTAAAGGCACCTTAAACTTTACAAATCTTCATGTGAAAGTTAGTAACATCGACTATTACGTCGTTCAAGGAGTTAACATAAGTCGGCCAATCCTTCTCTTGATACAAAGATACAAAAAGCTTGTTTGGCCAACGTTTCATTAATAAAGAGGATATTCCAACTGAAGCAAAGGCTGCGTTTGTTCCACAAACTCTTCATTATTGACAGAGAAAGGTGCGTTTGTTACACAAAGTGCTTTTTTTGTTGATTGCGAAGGCTGTGTTCGTCACAACGAAGGCTTCTTCTCCACTTAATGATTACTCAGTTCCTTGCACCGAGGACAACTCTCTATTTTGGTAAGATCTGCTTTCATTACATTCTGGACTACTTTCGTTATTATCAGAAGCATTTGTAACAGGATTTTATCACTTAACTTTCAATGAGCTATCTACGGCCAATAATAGAGACTGTTAACAACATATAGGGTGGAGTACAGTCTTTCAAAAATTTCATTAATATCATGTTGCAAAAAGTGATTCTCATGCAATAATCTTAAAACATAGATAGGAGAAAGAGTGTCAACCTCAAAGACACAACTTTACATACATATGTAGGTCGAACAATAAGCTAGGTCTGTTGCCAATTGATCATTGGTTTTAAAGTGTTACTTCGTTTCAAGTGAATTATAAGTTGCTTAATCATATGACAGTTTATGAGTAAAAAGACTTGCTCAACAGTCTTAATTAAGTTAGTTAGTAGTAGGTGTATTATCAGAAGTCCTTAGAATATGCAAAATTGGTATTTAAATATCTTATTATTGAATAGAATTTGTGAGTTGTTTGTAACTTACTTTCAGATAACTTGAAAGGAAGCTGTTTAATACATAAAGTCATTTGTTGAATTAAATAACTTCTTAAGTCTATCCTTGCTACAATGCCCCAAGCATTTCAAGATGCATTATCACATGCGGTAAAATCCTGCTACCAAACAGTGTTTACTGCAAACCATCTCACACCTTAGAATTGAGAACTACAATATGCAGGTGGTAGGAAACGACATCCTAAAACAGACGACGAAGTCGACGACATGGACTATGTCAAAGCAGGTCTCGCATGTAACCTTAACTTCAATATCATTAATACGGGTGAACACAACGGGTTGCAAGGCGTGGCTTGACTTGATGTGAGAAATAATTCCCTTTCTTAAAAATGTGCATGTTTTCACATTCAAACAAGAATTGAGATATTGACTCAAAGCTCCAACTGTCAGCGGCAGGAAATCCTGAACGATAGTTGACTTATGCGACACCATACGAGTATTAGCTAAATTGGCACTATTACAAGCTTGTAAAACATAAGCTCTCTAAACGGCATGTGTAATGTCTTTCGTAGCTGCAACATAGTTTGTTGTGTTTTTGGAAATGACTCTTATTTGTTTATTTTGAAAATGAAGTGACTCCAATAAATGTTTCTGTTCATTCTATGGAAGATAACTGATTTTATTAAGAGGGTAGTCGATAACTATGGCTTTCTTTTCTGAACGCAAAGAGTCAGTGACAATCATAGCCATAATTTGCCCCATTACACAAAATCAGAGTTGGTGCTAGACTAAATAAGAGGGGCGAAAGTTGTGGGAGCCGATGAAAGGAAGGGGGAACAAATTATGTTTTCAGTGAATGCGTGCGAGGAAACGTTTACGCTTGATATTTGTGCTTGGATGGTTTTCCATTTGATTTCGATATTCAATGGCAAGACGATATAAAATTTCGCACGCATTATGTTCAACATCATGGCATCGTTCCCACACACTAATGCCATTGTATGATATGTTATAAATAGTTAACAGACTTGAAATGAGTTGAAAATTAGGGGCCTTGTGAAAGTAAAGATGAGTCTAATTTCTCGCTTGCACACACATTTACTTTACAAGGACAACTTTTTGAGAACAGACTGAGATGCAGTTTATTTCCCGTTATCACTAACCTGGTAGTATCGGCCATTTAATTGGCGAAGATTTAACTAATATAGTTTTCTGATATTCTCTACAAATTTTAGCTAATAAAAGCAACCAAAATTATCGTATTTTGCTTGTAAATAGTCGGTGCCAGATTTAAGAAAGAAAAACACGAATTCATTGAAAATTCAACTTAAATGAAGATTTTGAAATAGTGTTGCTATTTTGTTCTTATTACATTTTCCGACTCACAATATAGCATGTTGTCAATTGCTTTTCTATGTTCACAATCAAATAATAGACACCAATTCTAATGAATCTACATACCATATATATTTTAGAACCTTTGCATTACGAAAATTAGCAACATTAGAACTGTGGATGTTACAATACTTATTTGTTCCAAAGTCAATGAGTGTAGGTTACTCGTGTTTTGGTAAAAAGCGTATCCTTAATCTCAATTCAAAAAATATTTTCATTAATCTGTCTTGCTGCCACCACTACCAACAGCAACAAAACGTTGGACTCTATATTGCTGGATCTTGATCTCTACCTGCGACATTAATCGCACCTATCGTTGACCTTTGTCCTGTGTAATGACCTGTTGATTCCGTCCCCTCCACTATGTCTTCATATTGATATGTCCAGCAGATACATATGGAAATTTCCACTTTCTTTGCCATTCCAAAGTCCATGAAGTTGTTGCTTTCGTAGGATTTATTATTAGGGCAAACTGCAAATGCAATGTCTTTTTCGTTAATGAGAGCTGCATGTGATAGGTTTGTGTCAAGGTGTGCTCTTCATCACAGGGATTACAATGCTTGCTTGGTACATCAACAGCGCCTATCATTAACCTTGGTCACTGGCAGCAACCCTATGACCTTGCACAATACAGCTGTTTTTTCAGAAAAGCTATGGTCACTGATTAAATAGACCGTAAAAAAAATTAACATGAAGATGATAAGGAAGGGCAACAGAGTTCGGGTTACCACGATCTCTATGTTGTGGTCATTCCATGGTAACCGATAACTGGCTACGAAGATGTCTATGAAAACCAAACTAAACAATTCTTTTCGGTGGTCTGAAGCATGCTGATAGCTCTTAAGTTATTTTGAAAGAAACTTTTGGTTTGGAAAACAAAAGTTTGCCTTTCTTTGTTCCGTATGGTATTATCGACTCATCACTTTGAAGATGTATTGTTTACTTGAAGTAATGAGGTGAATCTGAGATGGTATTGTTAAAATTCTCTTTGCTTTGGTAGATCTTATTAATGGGGATGCCAGGAACTCACAACATTTTGATAAGGTAAGAATATGGAAAAAGAATAGACTCTAATGGTGTGAAAAAGCTCAGCGGACCTTGAGAAGGTGATTGAACTGCGTCTCCATTCCATCTCCGCAAAGGTGTTTTCAATACAAGTGAATCTAGCCATATATATTTTGCACCTGTTTTCGCTATATTAGATTGCCAGGACGTTGTGTTGATTATCAATTTAACACGAACTAAATTAAGTATTGTTTGAAACTACAAAGAAGCCACGGTTGACAGCTCAAGCTTTCAACTCCTCTCCATCAGCCAATGAAGACGCAGTCTTCATATACATCATCGTCCAAGCATTGAATCGAGATGCATGTTTGAGAAAAATCTTCAGAGAGCAGGTCGAAGGGTAAGAGATCACTGGTTCCTACTGACTTTGATAGACTTTAACAATCCTTTAATCACTTAATTGACAAGAAGTGACTGCTAATTTCAAGCATATCAGCGTTCATCCACCTGAAATTTCTTTGAGTAAGTCGTTCACTGCTTAGGGCAATGAGTAGTGAAGATCCTTCCAAGCAAGATCGCAGTTTTACCAGACGGAAAGGAAAATCTTTGATATCCAGGAAAACATCTCGTGAGGAAGATAGTGCAGAGCCGATGAAAAAAGGTAAAAAGAAGAAGTCAAGATCTTTGAAACATGCTGGTAAATCTGAGTCTGTGGACAAATTTTATGATGCTGTCTCGACTACTAGTGTTTCAGACATCACCAACGCAGAGAAAGAATCTTCGGGCAGCACGGTCACGAAAAGCAAGAAGAGTTTTAAGGATCGCTTTAAGGATCGTCTATCACAGAGAAAGTCAAGCAAGAGTAAGATGAAGGAAGAAGAAGCAATAGAAGAAATTACCACGCTACCAACATCAAGTAAATCAGGCGAGGAGCCCGCACAGATATCATCGAGAGCTGAGGAGTCTGTCGTTAGCACAAAAGAGCCGAAAGAAGAAACAGAACCTAGTCCACTTCCTGAGCAGTCTTCGGACGTTAAAGAAGCCTTAATAAAAGCAATTACAAAGTCAGTTATAGAGGCAACAGAGAAGTCTAAAGAAGAGAACGATATTTTCCATAAGGAGGATAGCTCCGAAGCCGTTACCGAGAAATGCCTAATCGATTCTCCAGCTACGGTAGAGGAGTTACCGGCAGAAAGAGTAATGGATCAGCATTGCCCAGAGGATGTTGAAGTTACCGAGGTGGATGAAAACGACGTAAAATCTAGTCCTGAAAGTGGGTTAGATAATATTAAGTTGTCAACTGATAGTGATAGTACCGTTGAGCTTGACGGCCTTACCACTGATACGGATGAGCCTGATGTGTTTAATGAAGCCATTTCAGAGGTACTTAATTACAGCAGTCTGAAGTCCAGCATGAACAACTGTAGTGATGTTGTTATCGAGGAAAACGAGAGCAATCTGTCTCGAGCAGACGAAGGTGTTGTAAACTCCAATCAGCAAGAAAACTGTCACGATTTACCTCCTAATACAAACGAGGCAAGCGAAGTGTATTTAGCACCTGCGCAAGACAACAACGATGGAAACGTAAAGGTGGAAGAAGCTGATGTAGCTACAATCGCAGAGAATTGTACAGAGGAACAAAAAGGTAACGATCCTATTAAACCGAAAAACGATGCACCAGTTTTGCAGTTGAATGAAGCTGAACAGGACGAACCCAAAGAATCCGACTCTCTTATTAAAGTGAGTGGTAAAAATACGTGTGAAACATTGGAGGAGAAGCCTTATGATTGGGAATATGTTGAGCACCCTACAGATAAATCGGGAGAGCCCGCTAAAAGTCTACGGAAGATGGCTCTAGGTAAATTTTACCAGAATATGCGAATGTCAAAAACATATTGTGCTTGTTGTAGTGTTATGTAACGTTGACATGATACATATGATTTCAATATTAAATTAGACTTTTAACAATGTTTAAGTTGGCATTTAAGTATAATATTTAGTTACAGAAATAATCAAAATTATTTTAGAAAATAGTTTCATCACTTCCGGCATTATGATACACAAATATTCTGCTAATTGTTAGTTTAAGTGATTAACCAGAGACGTAATAGAAATATATATTCCTAATATTGTCGACATGAAATTTTTTAGCGAGTGTCAAGTATGACGTCACAAATAGGACTCAAGGTCAAGTCTATCGGTCTACCAGTTTAATGCCACGCTTTAGCACAATTACATCACGTGATTGTACAATGTTTTAATGCCGCGGAGATGAGGAAACAGCAAGAGCTCAAGGTAGACATGTGAAAATAATTGAGTAGCAAATACAATTACGCCTTTTTTACGCTAGGAATTTCGATGCTTTTTCTTTTGTAAATACATTTAGTTTATCTATGTTGGACTGGGCACGTGATTATGTGATTAACTTGTTATCAGAAACAGATACATATAGCTACCTATGGGTCTACCGTAGTTTTAATTGGTGTTAATCTACACATTTCTAAGTGAAGTATAATAGAAGGGTCTAAGACACATAGGTCTTTTGAAGTACATCGCTCCATAGAGATATTTGTAAACACCATCCTACTTTATATTGAATACGAACAAATATTGACTAGGATTTGACCTTCCAGTCTGCTTCTGCACTCTACAAGCAGAAGTACGAAGGGGAAGAAGTTATCTTGTTAGTAGGATGTGTTTAACGGATAGTTTGAGGTTTAAGGTAGATAGTTAAAATCGTATTTAATATTAATTTTGACAGTTTATATTGTTTGTAACTATAGACACCAACATAATGGTATTGTATATTTCTGTAAATGGTGTTTGACGTAAGTGTATTAATTTAAGTTTTGATAGGTTTTATATTAGGTGCAAGTTTTTGTTGTACATGTCATTCTTAAGAGTTGTAGGTCAGGTGGATATTGTCAAAGACGGATAGGCTATTGAAATAAGTCGGTGCAAAAATAGGAATCCCAAAGTATATTACGGTCCTTCCTAGTTGATTTAACATGGACGTATTTGAGAAACGTGATGCACCTTCACGTTCTGTTTGCACACTAGAATTTTATCTCCAACAGTTTAAGATGTCTGAGGACTTATATCCTCCCCTGTACCAGATTTTGATACAAAACAAGCACGTCACTGCTTTTGTGACGTCATGGACCTCGCATTCCTGTTCTAGCTATAAATTCATAATGTCACTTTAAATATTTAAGTATGTGGAGGCTTTGCAAATGCAGAATAGTGCACGCAAAGAATAAAAGACGAAGGAAAATAATTTAGAAATATAGCAAACTCAATTTGAAATATCTTCCCCATTTTTATCAATTCTGGGTTTACTCTAAAAGTTATGTTTACTATACACAATAAGGTACAGTAGTGAATCCTGAGTTTCACTGCTTGTTATATGACGTCATTTTCCACCTAAGACAGTAACAGCAGAGGTTCATGGTATGAATTTTGACTGGTTGATTATTAAACTGTTTTGTAAGTGGTAACGACAGCTTCAAAATTATGATAAAGTGAAGCATAGGCTAGAGAGTTATTTTGTCCATTTGAAATAAATTCCTGAATACTAATTAAAAGTAGCAGAAGTAAATATCGATTCATCATGCTTAATCAACCTCAATTTTTCCCATCTACACTAAAATGCATAGTCATCAGATGGGAGAGAAATTATTTCATGACAATGAATTTTGATGTAGATGCAGAATATTTGAATGAACAAATATGGTAAATCAACCTCTAGAAATTATATTCCTAAGAACACTTGTTGCCCAAACAAATCATTCTTCACGATTATCATAAGAGACATTCTTTACGTTCAAATAGCCGGTATAATTACTTTTGATATTTATCTAACCAAACAAGTTTTTTATAACTATAGTCTGTAATTACTTCAAGTTAGTTTTCAACTTCTAAGATTCATGCATTCAAATATGGCAATTGTAATTCATTTCTGTTATTTCAATTGGCTGTTTGTTTAATGTGATTTGTTAGAAATGGTTAGATTTTATGGCCATACTGCTTTTCAAATCTTGTTGCAATGATATATCTTGCATTGTTTGGATTGGCATTGTTTTGTGAGCGTAATGTCCCCCCTGTATTCAGTCAATAGACAATAGTCTTTGTTAATTGCATTCATTTATGTTTTATTACTTTCTGACTATTATCTACAATTTCCTTCCAAGTTGATAATAACATTCTCTGTTGTTGATGAACTAATCGAGCCCCTAAGGAGAATAATCAAGCCGGTTTAGCAGGATCATTAGCCAAAAACATGCGAGGGTTTGTATTTTGCGCTTTGCATTTGATGGTAACGGTTGTTAATAACAGTATTGCCAGTTGCGCGGTTTCTTCATCCAGTTGAAGCGAAGATTTTCGGGATTTATTGTTGGTCTTAGGCTGCGGCTTCTGGGCTGAATTTCAATATTTATATTGTTATAGAATTTAATATATCAAGTTTGAAGAGATACTAGAGAAAAGTGAAGCTTCACTGCTCTATAACACTTCCTACTTTCAATGGGGCGTGGAGAGCATGATGGGCCGGATGGCAGTTTTTCCATGGTCAAGTCACATAGCACGAAGAGGTTGGTCTCCAAAATTGCGTTGAGCTGGATGCGATGTCCACCGGTGGAGTCTCAGTGAACTTTCACTATTCTCTAGTATTTCTTCAAACTTAATACTTATCTTCTAGATATTTAGCATTCCTAAATCAACCAATCAGAGGCAAATAAATAGAAAGCCAGAGAAACCAATTGAAGGAGTAAGCAACAGAAACAACTAATTGAACTTTCTGATAGTGGTCTATGTCGGACACGGCATTGTACTTTCTTTGGAGGAACTGGGTTAGCACGTGTTGATTATAAGTAAGGCTTCAAAACTGGAATAGCGTAGTACTGGATATGATATCAAGGTGTACTGCAGGCATTGTTAATGTACAGATTTTTCTTTTTACATTTGCAAAAGTCAGAACGCTGATACTCTACTTAAGTATTTTGAGTGACAATACCCTTTTAGTATTAATAGTAATAGCAACTTGTTAAAGATCATGCTTGATACTTTTTACTTTGACTTATTTATTGATCAAAACTGTTGCAAGGTTGAGTGCTTGTACAAAACGTACATTGGCTGATTGCTAAGGCACTGCCTGAGAATTGGGAGTTTTGCAATCGCTACCACTTAAAAGATCCTGTAATTTCATTGCTAAAGTACTGTAATTTCACTGTAGATAATTGCTTGTCTGGAAATAAAATTTAGCATAATGAATGCGTTAGTCAACAAAATTTTCATTTGCAAATATAGAAAATAATTTAAGGGCAAGTAAGTTCGGGCGGTAGTTGGGCGTATGTCGTTAGACTCCCAGCCCTGATGGAGGAGGGGCTCTCTATATAAAACCCTTGATAAATTACTTGGATTTGGCTAAGTTAGAAGGTGAGACCGACCTCAGTTGCTACTACTAGTATTTTTTAGTTTCCTGAGTTTCAAAATTTGTATCCCAATCTTCCTCTAACAATCTACCATGTCAAAAAGGAACAAGGAGTTGACAATACTTCTGTGTCGTAATCACCCTTTCAGCACATTGCAAGATCTGTTATGGTGGAAGATAAACTGAGTTTATCGTAGTCTAAATACACAGGGGAAGACTGGGCTTTCGTAGAGCTGGTTGACCTTTGCACTC